>QFET01002869.1:74252-104981 GCA_003316355.1 Tuber calosporum
GGGGGTCTTCAGCCCCCTGAGGTTGAAAAGCCCTTTTCGAGTGCTGAGTTATAGTCGATCTCTAACTTATGCATAAATACCTTACACACACAAAATTCCTTATGGGTCGAAAAACTTGCATAAACATGCATTTTTCAACTTGGAGTTGAATGCCTTCTCCTGTCTGACAACTGAATTGCATATTACCGTTAAAATCTCCAAATCCAATTGATTAACGGCAGTATCCGAAACCGACGTACTTGTGGCCAGCATTCCTTTCGAAAGAGGAGAAACCCAGCTTCTTCTCCTTCCTCTTCATCTTCATTTCTGTCTCTGACCGGGGACAACGGCACTTATTCCTATTCCGATCTTTATTCGGTCTTCAGATCAGTTCGTTCTCGTTTGTGATGGGCAAGCTGGGGCCAAGAGCTGGAAAAAATATGTATTTCTTTTGATGAGGTTAGAGCCTCAAGCTCCCCCGGACGGCACTCGCACGGCTACAGCACCGTGGGCAAACCCTGGTTCGAGCTTTCCTGTTTCCCTCCCTTCCTTCCTTTTTCCCTGCCATCACTGATCCGCGTCCATCGCCACCACTGCCACCATCACCACCACTCTGCTGCTCGTACAGACTTCATAGCAAAAACTGCGGTGAACGGCACCGGCCTTGAGCTCTGCAACCCCCCTGGAATCTTTGAGTGATGGTTCTGTTACTTCGGTTTCTGCGGATGCCGCGGCCAACGGTTTGTCCAATTTTCTCCGCTTTATTTTTTCCTTTTCCCAATGCTGATTTTGCATAGCATTTCCTTGGAATTTTAGATCTCCAGCATGGAGCCGAGCTCATTCTTGTGTGTACTCTCTTCAATAAAATCTCCGGTTTATACGGTATTATAGCTATGCTCATAGGCACGTTATGCTTTCCTTTGTTCCGGTGCTCCACCCCCCCCTGACCCCACCTCCTTATCTAACTTGACGCCCGTTGCAGGAGCCGAGATATCTACACTGCAACTATCAATGTACTTTTACTCCCTCTTAATGTTCGGGGCGTTAGTCTGTACTCTCCCAAAACTCCATCAACGAAATCCCCTAGCCGCAATCTCCTTTGCCTACCTGTACCTCGCCGATTCTCTCATAAACGCCCTTTACACTCTCCTCTTCGGCATCTCCTGGTTTTTGGTCTTGGCTTCGAAACACAACTCTGCCATCGACCCGATAAAGTCTGCCGGCGAGACAATAGATAGCACCGCTGGCTTCACATCCTCGGAATTCAATGCTACGGAAGTGGGCGTTGTTACCTACCCGAGTGCATCGGGCCAAGACGCCGTAGTCATGGGTGGCGGCGAGGGAACTTCATTCTTATCGTCTGGTGTGCTGCAGCCGGAGGGCTCGACTAGCATTTTTATCATTTCGATGATATGGTTGATCAGGATTTACTTTGTGATCATTGTCATGGCGTTCGCGAGGGAGCTTGTCAGGGGTAGTGCCACCCCTGGGGAAGCGCCATTTACGGGGAGGAATTATGGAGAGGGGTGGCAAGGAGCCCTGGGGAGGGCGTTGGTATCGTGTAATAGAAGGTATTGGGAGGGAAAGGGTGGGTGGATCCCCTTCGGGTCGAAGTTTAGGAGGAGTGTGGAGCCCGAGGATGGGAGGAGGAGAGATTCTAGTGAAGGGAGATCCTTGCCTGTTTGATTGGATGGAGGGGATGAGAGAAGGGGGGGGAGGTGAATTTTGACAATATGCGAGTGTCGGCACTGCTGCGGGACGAATCAATATCATCCGAACACATAACCAAACACGACGAACAAACAAAAACCGTTGTCACTAGCACTGCTCTTAGCCGCACCAAATGCGGTCATATCTATGCGTCGCTTTTTACTTTTCCACTTTTTGGTCTACTATTTCCTTGGTCTGTCACTTTGTTTTTGCTTTCGATTGTACATTTTGCTTGTGCTTGGAATCATAGGGAGTGGGTATCGGGGAGTTCACACTAGCTACGTATTGTGTCATGTTTCTGCCAAGGTATTATTGTTATTGCGTCGGTGTAATGTCTTGGTTTAAGATGAAGATGGGATTGGTTGGGGGGGGATATGGCTGGGTAGGACTGTGGGTTGATAGGATCGGTTGGGTTAGATGGGATGGGGTGGGGTGGGCTGGATGTATACCCTTGATGTAAAATACTCGGGTGGGGGAGTAGTGGTAGGATAATATGGAAATGAGAATGCTTTTGTAGACTGAGTAGTCGGTGCATTGCACGATGGGAATTGGCATACTCTTGTTTTTCTTTTCTCCCCTTCGTTTCCCTTCCGGTTTTTGGTATACGTGTGAGTGCTCTAGTGCTGGAAGTGAACACCGCTCTACACTACTTTCGTTGGCTAGGTGTGCCGTGAACGATTCGCCCACGTTGTCTACAATATTATTTCCACGACTCACCAGTTCTCACTCGCGATGGTGTTCGAGCCGCAGACCCTGGCCTACATCACCACAACATAACCCACAGGCCCCATTGTGATTGGATATTTTTTCTTTTCGCGCCAGAAACGAAAAATTGGCCAGTTACTCGCCCTACAAGGCATATATTATGATGTATCATGGATCCCAACGAACCAACAACACCTTTGAGCCTAACTCGTCCATACATGCACCTCACCTTCGCCGTTAGGCACTCGTTACCCAGGCCTTTGGATGTGGGGAGTATGACAGACCAAGCTACAATATCATTAGCGGTAAAATTCTTCAATCCCACAACATTGGCCTGAAAACATCGACAATACCACAACACCTAAATCCAGCTCAGCCCCTGATCCCCATGTGCCTTCACAAATGCCTACATGTGTGCATACATATCTAAATACAGGTCATACACTCGCACCTTGTGACAAAGGAACTTTTTTATACAGGAAGCCTAGCTATCATGAATGAACGCCTATAGGAATTTAAAACCCCCGTTCCCATATAGAGTTCTCGCCATAAGGAATTCCTCCCAACCCCGCACGGTGAATGAAAAGCCTGAACCACCGGCACTTCTCCACAAAGGGGTACGATACAACCAAATATATAAAGCTATCCACGACCAAACCGGTAGAGTACAAAATACGAAGAGAAGGGGCAATGACCAACCGGAATCGAATAGCGTAATCCTAGCCTCTCCTGCATTTAATTATAAAGTTTCAGGCATATTGGAGCATTATGACCTACTCGACGACAGACAGAACAGTGATTAGGAGATCGATCGGGTATAAGTGGAATGACAGCGGTAAGCTGTTGTATCCGAGCAGAATTTCTTGCTCCGCCAGAGTGGGGAAGCTCTTTTTAGACCTGCCAGAGGGGGATGTACCAGTGGTGGAGGGGGAGATCTTACAAGGTAGTAAAGCGGTGATATCGATTAGGGTGAAGTTTGTGGCATAGGTTTCACACTATGCGGATGTTGGTAAGAGCGGAAGGGCGGAGATTGAGAAGGAATTGGTGGAAAAGGGAATAGGGTATACAGACAATTTCATGTGTGCAAGGTATTTAAGTTACCATTCTGCTGAAAACTAATTATATATACGGGATCTTGGCTTGAGTTTAACGATATCGACTAGGGGATTTGGTTGCTGAGTGTGGCTGGAGAGGTGAATTGAACTCGATTTCATTATATCATAGCTATAGATTCTGTACGGTTCCGGCCGTCTATAACAACACCTCGGTTGATGCAACGGGGGACGCCTTGGCACCAGAGGCTTGGCAATACAACATGCCCTATGTTCAATCTAGCATGATAATAGGATCATTTTATAATATCATATCATCCATTGGTTGAGAATGATAATGGAATTGATTTGGTAATTATGTAGTTGGAGGATGGTGTTGGAGACCTGATTCAGCATGAAATCTCTTCACTTTTATTAAACCAATTTCTTTTATAATTATGATATTATCATATCGTATTATAATATGATATTATCATGCAAATAAATCCTACTATGATACTAAATTGAACAAAGGGCATGTTATATTGCCAAACCTCTGGTGGCAAGGCGTCCCCCGTACCATCAACTGAGGTGTTGTGTATACCTGTCCTGTCATAACGTTTGTAAAATGGTCCAGGCTTGCATAGAGGCGCTTTGAGGTGATTAAGAACTCCAGATGCAGTTAGATGAGTATAAACAACAGTATGACAAGGATAATCTGATATACATTATAACCGAGTAATAAACAAAAAGTCAAAAGTATAGATCACAAAAATAAAAATAAAAGTGAAAGTGAAAACCGAAGAATAAAAATGGAAATTATTTCCACCTTTATCCTCAATGCATGCTCTGATCAGTTCAGGCATTGAGCTAATATGACGGTTGATAGAGTCTTTAGGGTAGTTATTCCAAGCCTGAGATATTGTTAGAAAAAGTAAGGGATATATAGAATATGAAGAGTAATTTACCTCTTCAAGAATAAGACGAAACTGGTGAGCAGTAACGGTATCCTACTATGTTTCTAGTATTACAACTGAGTTGATGTTGGTTATTACTTATTTGGGTTTATACCTGAGAAGCGCTACTATTTGGTTGTCCCATCCTAGTTGTTTATGACTTCCTAACTGGTTATTTCTTTCCTTGTTTCACTTAACACTACCCCTCCTTGCTTTTTCCCATTTGGGTATCGCTATCCCCCTGCTTTACCTACTGGATTTGTATAGTTTTAGCGATCTCTTGTTCCTTCTTATTTGGATTCCATTACTTGTTTTGTTAGCTCCATCCTGTTGCTTTTAACACTCTGTTTTCGGAATATGGTTACCTTGGTATGCTGCCTCTGTTAGCATGTTTGTTGGACAGGATGAATGCCCTTTTGTTAAGTTTTCCTAGCTACAATCTTTTGTATTTAAAGAGCCTGATATCCCTTAAGGATTCAGACTCTCAAGCCTGACAGGATTATCATCTTTAATACTACAAGTTGAACGGTCACTCTATTAGTTCCATACCTTTTACCTTGTCTATTGAAGACTTATCCATTGACGCTTCTCCCCCTATCCAAATAGTATCATTAGAGTCCCTTTGGGATTCTCGTGAAACTTGAGAGTAGGTTACATTTTTTGACCTAGACTCAAGTATACCTTTGATCTTCGGCAGAGCTCTGATCACCCTTTGCCTACCTTGACCGTGCAGTACTAGTACACCTCCCTGATTTCCAAGAAGGCCATAAGCGGACTTCTAGCGAGATCAGCTCACCCTAGCTAGCAACCATTTCGCTTCCAAGAGATACCAGAAGGCACTTCACTAGAGGATTGGTAGCATCCTCCTCAGGACTTCAAAGTCAATCGCCAGTACCCCCACCTGCTCCACCATCTGAGGAGTCAGAACTATCTGCCATAGATAGTAGCAGCAGCGAAGAAGAGGACCAAGACTAAGCTCGAGCTCCACACTAAGCCCAAGTCCAAGCCCAAGTCCAAGCCCAAGTCCAAGCCCAAGTCCAAGAACAGCTCCATCAAGAAGTCCAATCCAAGAAAGACCCAAGCTCAGAATCAGAATCAGAGTCCGGCCCAGAGGACGCTCCAGGACCAGCACCACCAGCTTCGCCACCTAGACCACCCAGTCTACCAAGAGAAGCTAGAGAACTAAACCCTGTATCAGACAATTTACCTAGTTCTCTAAGACCACCTAATCCACCATGTCTACCAAACTATCCAAGCCCTGCACCCATCGCTATGTCAGTCCCCCCAGAGGGAAATAATTGCCCTAAATGGCCTGTACCATTTACATTCACAGGAGAAGGAAAAGTTTGAGATCCATTGAGAATCAACTGATAGTTCAACATAGTCCATTGATATATCGCCATCTTTGGCATAACTGACGATGCCCCTGAAGCCATGCAAGACTATGGAGCCTATTGCAGAGAGATAGCCCTCGGCAAATTCACCCAGTATGAAGCTTCCCAAAGGTGACCACACAGTTGCTGGACTCAAACAGAAATTCGAGGCCTACTTCCTTCCTTCCACATCCACTGATACCATCTATGAACAGTGGCAAGAAGTCAAGCAAACTACCTGCGGAAAAAGAGCCCAGATTACTGATATTGTAATCAGACTTGAAACGTAGAGAGACAGTCTCCCTCCAGGAACAATTTCGGACAATTCAGTGAAGCAGAGACTCCTAGATGCCATGGATATCAAGCTCAAGCGAGAAGTGAAACCACATATCACTTCTGACACCTCCTTTGACCAGCTAGTGGAGATAGCTTAAAAGCGAGATGCAATTGCCCACTCTACATGACTGTATGAAAATCGTCAAGAAAATGCAACCTCTAATGCAGTTTCCCACCAAGCACCCAAGCGCCCCCAGAATAACACCCTGCGAAATCAAACAAGGTTCTCAAATAATACCTCTCAGCATCCAAGATAATCACAGGCTGGGAAGGATCGGCGCAGAAGAGACAATCACTGTTAGTATAGTGGAAAATATGGACACTACTCCGATAACTGCTTTGAGAAGAAAAAGTACAGAAGCATCCAGCAGTGAGGAAATGGAGGCCCTGGCGGAACCAGGAGACCCCAGAATGTCAGGAGAACATACCACACGCAGGGAGACCATCCCAATGCAAAGGAATCAGTCACAGTTACTACAAACCATACAGGACCTAGTGGATCTCAATCCCAAGCCCTCGTAGCATACATCACAATCAATGGCTACAAAACAAAGGCACTATTCGATACAGGAACTACTGGAGACAACTTGATATAAGGAAAATTTGTCACTACCCACCAATTCCCTACCAGAGACCTTGAGACTCCTATCATCCTGAAGATAGCAGTTAAAGGATCATGCTCAGCAATCAACTATGTTGCAAAGCCTGTCATACAGATTGACAAGGAAAGCGGCGATATCTCTGAAGCCCTAGTCTGTTCCCTTGACAACTATGATATCTTCCTAGGAATGCCTTGCCTTACTGCACACCATGCTGTAAATGATTGCGGAAAATCTATTATCACCTTCCCTGACAAAGGAATCACCTTGACCTGCAAGAATGCTAAACATGCACGATTTTCAGCCATGAATGAAGCAGATGCCCCTTAATTCATTTCCGAGTGTCCTACAGTATACCCTGACAAGAAAACAGTGGAATTACCACCCTTGAGAGATGTCAACCACCATATCCAGCTGAAAGACACAATTTCAGACCATAATCTGAGATTCTTCACATTCCCAGACAAGATCATGCCAGTATACAAAGCATTAATCGAAGACTGGAAAGCAATAGGAAACATTTACCCAAGCGAGGCATACAACCCAGTCAACATATTCCCAAAGCTGAAACCTGATGGCGAAATCATACTGCTTGCAGACCTTGTACCAAGGAATGATATTACTATTAGGGACCATGGAGCGATTCCCAACCAAGCCATAATATTCAGAACATTTGCCAGAGCAAAGTTCAGATCTACCATAGACCTTGTAAATTGGTACTTCCAAATTCGAGTTCTCCACAGTGATGAGAAATACAACACTATCAAGACATCCTTTGCATCCTTTGGATGCAGAGTTATGCTGCAAGGAGATGCCAACATCCCTGCTACAGCTATCAGAGTTATAGAGTTTGTCCTAGATGGATTTATTGGAAAATTCATTTGGGCATATATGAATGACATTGCCATTTATTCAGAAATGGTTGAGGACCATATTTCACACATCAGATTAGTCTTAGGAAGACTGAAGCAGTACTAAATTAAAGCATTGCCAGCCAAGTGCAAATTCTTAGCCACCAAGCTCAGTCTCCTAGGACATGTTATAGATGAGAGAGGAATTCATTCAAACCCTGAAAAAATTCGATCTATCCAAGAATGGCCCATACCAAAATGGAAAAAGGATATTCAGACCTTTATTGGAGTTGTGATATATCATACACAGTTCCTTCCACACCTTGCCTCCACCACTGCCCCCCTCTCGGACCTAATTTCCCAACATTTGTTGGAATTGCGATGCCTGCATGAGGAAACCTTCAAACAGGTTAAGAGCCTGGCCAAGGAGACAATTCCGCTCCGCCCCATCACATTTGGGACATCAGCTGATCTAATATACGTCATAACTGACACCTCTAAGGTTGGATCAGGACAATGGGTTGGCCAAGGACCCTCCCCTGATAAAGCATACCCTGCCGCATTCTATAGCAGAAAGTTTGCAACAAGTCAGCTGCACTACCCTGTCCATGAATTGGAACTTTTGGCGATTGTGGATGCCATTGAGGCATTCCATCCGATTCTATATGGCACCAAGTTCACTGTTGTGTCTGACAACAAGGCACTATCCTTTTTCCTGAAGTAGACAGACCTACCTTACTGCCAAACTAGATAGCGCATGTTCCTGCAATCTTATAAATTCGATATCATACACATACCTGGCAAAGATAATGTCCTTGCAGATGCACTATCAAGTATCTATGAAGACACCTCAGTTGAAGAAGACCAAATACTTGAAGACCCTACAGAGAAGAAGCCTATGATGACCCCCTCCTGCGCCAGGAGCAGTGTATCAAGACACTACCTCAAGATCCCCCATGCCCTAGACCCTTCTTCTGCCCTCACGCTTCAAGTACCCTCTCGCATTCTTACTCCTGAATACCACTCCATGTGGAACTCAGATCATGGCACCAGCTCAAACCCCTTATCTCCCTAGAAGCTAGTCACTACTCAGATGTGGTTGAACAAGCCATGGACAAAGCAGCAGATACCCTCAAGCTTGCAACCAATGCCATTAAAGGTTGTGAAATTGTCAAGACCTCCTCCTATCTCAGCAACCCTCAAGAGCCATCCCATGCCACAGTACTTATTGAGCGAGCTATAGCTCAACTCTCATGCCTTGCGGCGAGAATTAACAATCCTCCAGGAGATATGGACCAACCACTGCATCCAGATGCTATCACCAACTGCTTTAACCGAATCCATAATTCTATCACCCAAATGGAATCCCTTGCAGTCACCACCTCCAGAAATATTGCCCCCAGCAGCACACCTACTGAACCTGACCCTCTACCCACATCAGTCTCTCATCGACCCCCAGTCAATGAACTGGACTGATTTCTTGAATCTAATAGACACAGAGCCTTGCACTGGACTGCCTGTGACTGGGACGAATGCCAAACCCATATAAATGGAAAGAATACACGATACTTTCCCTTAGGATCTTGCGATATTCCAGGACCCTTGCCTCCATACTCTTCCTCCAACTTTGTCTCCCCTCATCATCCAAAGCACAGAGTAGAACACAGATGGGCTGTTCCTCCTCCCCTCCACAATGATGATAGCTACCCAGTCTTTCATACAGTTATTGATAAGGGAAAAGAAAGAGAAATACCGGATATCGACTAAGGATGGGACCTACCTAACTCAGAAGCACCAGTCGATTATGTGGATTGCTTCTTCTATGAACACTCTTCACAGCTTGACCTTCGAGCTTTAGAGCTTACCAACTACCTGAAAGGAAAGTGGTACTCCAGCATTCGAAATGCTACCGAAGAATAACCCTCTCCTTAAGGTAGTTACTAAGGCTATCGACCACCCTGACTGGCTCTTATATGACAGAGTTCTTTTCAGAAAGGGGAAGAATGACAGTAGAGACTGTTCTTTTGTCCCCTATGAAGCAAGCTATCAAGGTGCTAATATCAGAAGTGAAATTGTGCGCATTACCCATGAACAAATGGCACATATGGGTTGTCAGAAATGTTTTGAATATGCTTCTAGACACTTCTGCTGGCTCTCCATGAGGATCTATTTTAAAGACTATGTCCGCAGATGCCACCTATGCTAGCTCAACAAGCAACCTACCACAGTCCCTGAAGGATCAGTCACCCCCGTCCCTGTTCCCAAGTAGTTATTCTCCTCCCTGACAATTGACTTTGCAGGACCCTTCTCTAGCGATTCCAAGCTTGAACTCATCATGGTTGTCCTGGATTGATTCAGTGCTTTTATCTATCTCATACCAGTATCCCAGAATATCACAGCTATCGAAACAGAATACACCCTCATTGAGCGAGCTTTCTCCATTCATAGTTTCCCTACCGCCCTAGTTTCTGACAGAGACCAAAGGTTTACCTCACGATTTAGGATACAGCTTATGGCGAACCTCAATGTTGATCTCACCATGGCTACAGCTTACCATCACCGGACCAATGGACAGACTGAGCACAGATTCAGAACTGTTCGCCAATGCCTTAGGAACTATGTCAACCCTAAAGGAACCAAGTAGGTTCACCACCTACCTCATGTCCAGACTGTAATCAATGCAGCTCCTAGCGATAGCACAGAACTCTTCCCCTTTTAAATCACCTTTGGCAGACTACGAAACCTACTCCCCAGTGTCAGAGTTCTCCCCACTTCAGTACCTGCAGCAGACGAGATTGCTTCACAGATCATGAAGAATCAACAACTTGCAAGAAATGCACTCAAGAAGGCCAGAGCAGGCCAAACCACCTCCAGCGAAAACAGAACAAAGGATGGATCCCCAATTATCCATAATGAAACTGATGTTAACCTTAAGTCAGCACACTATGTCCATAAGGTTGGACGAAATCATAATCTAGTTGGACCATGGTTAGGACCCTTCTCAGTGAGCAAAGGAACTGATAGACATAACAACTACGAACTCATACTCCCGCCAGTGATGGCAAGAATCCAACCATGGATCCATCGAAGCCATCTTCGTATTTACCTAAGACCTAACCCCTTCCCCTTCCCAGGAACAACTGATCTCATATCCAAAGAGCGTATCACTATCGATGCCAGTGGACCAGAGCAATAGGAAATCGAAAAGATACTCAAAGATCAAATCTATCGCAGAAAGAGATAGTTCTTGATCCATTAGAAAGGCTATGACGAAATCGAAGTAACATAGGAACCCCTCTACAACCTAGAAATTGCCAGCACCCTCTTTAGATCCTACTGGTTTGATACCTTCAATGTATCCATACCTTTCAGACTACCTTGGTCCCATGGCAAGACTTTCTCTGCCTGGACACTTCAGAATCTAGACTATGCCGCCCTCTCACCTGAGCTTGATCCTGACGGATTTTGGAAACCCCTTCAAGACTTAGACTACTCAGAATCCGATATCAGCATAACACTCTCCACCTTGGATGAATCTGAGATGGAAGGCTAACTGCTTCATGGTATTGTCTTCGCTACTATGGGGCTTATAAAGGTGTAAGGTCCTGACACACGTGATGGATATATGTTTACTGATTAAGTTAAATGTTTTGAAATTGAGTGGAATGCTCCAAAGGCGGGTTGGTCATTAAGGTCTTTAGGATATTCCTTATTGTTTTGTAGGTTTTATATCTTTTAAGGGGAATGTAACGGAATCCTACTATGTTTCTACTATTACAACTGACTTGATATTGGTTATTACTTATTTGAGTTTAAACCTGATAAGTGCTACTATTTGGTTGTCTCTTTCTACTTGGTTATGACTTCATAACTGGTTATTTCTTTCCTTGTTTCGCTTATCACTACCCCTCCTTGCTTTTACGCCTTTAGCTATCTCTATCTCCCAGCTACACCCACTGGATTTGTATAGTATTAGCGATCTCTTGTTCCTTCTTGTTTGGATTCCATTACTTGTTTTGTTAGCTCAATCCTGTTGCTTTTAACCCTCTGTTTTCGGAATATGGTTACCTTGGGATGCTACCTCTGTTAGCATACTTGTTGGACAAGATGTTTGCACTTTATTTAAGATTTCAGCTACAATCTTTTGTATTTAAAGAGCCTGCAATCCCTTAAGGATTCGGACTCTCAAGCCTCACAGGACTACCATCTTTAATACTACAAGTTGAATGGTCACTCTATTAGTTCCATACCTTTTACCTTGTCTATTGAAGACCTATCCATCGACGCTTCTCCCCCTATCCTAATAGTATCATTAGAGTTCCTTTGGGAGTCTCGAGATACTTGGAAGTAGGTTACATGAGCTGTCATTCGGGATCCTATTTTCCCTAGTAAACTATCCTTCAACTTTGTCCAAAAGCTCTCAATAGGGTTTAGGTCTTGAGATTTACTGGCCAAACGACTTTGTTGAATCCAAACTATTAACCAGGGAGATTGTGATAATAGTGGAAATGTGTTGGAGCATTGTCCTCCATTATGACTCTGACCCTTTCAGGAAACTGAGCTATAGCATGGCTGGTAAATGGATAGAGAAGGGGGTTGAGAGTGAGCTCCTGGTATATATTCCAGTCAATTCCACCTTTCCAATCACCCTTATGAGGTTTCAATAGTGGATTTGGAATTGAAATTTCTAATCCGAGTGACCTGGCATTTAGATTTGCTGCTCGCTCAAAATCATACTCTCTTTTCAGAGTAAGATCTGCTTCTTTTTGCAGATTCATAGGTTCATCTAGTGTAGTATACATATGAAAAGGGAGTTTAAAACCTTGTAAGTATTTAAATAATTATTAGCATTATACATTATATACATATTCAAAATAACTTTTTATAAATTTAAAATAAACTTAAACAATAAAATTTAATATAAAATAGTATACTTGTACATACCAGCTTTTGAATAAAGTATTGCGACCTAAAACATATTAGTAGCACCTTGGGCAAACTTTCGTTTAATATTTTGTGGCCGATAAGACTCTCCAGCACTACACAGTACTCTATGCGCTGTGAATCATCTGAGATTCACAGTCTCCAATTACGACTCATCAGTCCAGATAATATTCTCCCTATCATAATTCTGATATTGGTAACAAACGGCAAGCCTTCTTATCTTTTGTACGGGAATGAGAGTTGGTTTACAAATAGGCTTTCACTGATAAATTTTGTTTTCACGCAATGCTTTTGAAATTGTTTTCCTGCTGACATTTAGATCCACTTTTAATTTTTAATATTTTTTTAAAAAAATTATTAGTTACACTTTCAGACTCTTTAGACAAAAAAAATAAAAATAAAAATCCCTACACTCTTCAACTAACTGTGAAAAAGTCATTCGACAGTGCTCTGCATCTTGGAGAGCTACCGCTACAAGATGTTCTTTCTGTGCCTGGGTAATTGCCTGGTTGGAATCTTTTATTCCCTTTGGTACTGGAGCGAATTTCTGGTCAGCACAGAGATTGGGATTGTCATTTTCGCTTGCTCGCTGGCTGGCCATTCTGAGGATATTGAAGCTGGTACTTATCAGCAATTCGGTCTTTGCTGAAATCTCTTTTAAATAGATCTTTTGCGGACCCTCAAGAATTGCATATCCAATGATTTGCCCCCTCTTGGCCATATATGTAGTTTTCACTCTTGGTGTTGACATTCTGCTGGATTACTCTGTTGTAAATATTGTGTGATAGCTTGGGCATGGTATATACGAGTACACCATTATTCCCCCTGTTCTAGTTTTCTCTCTTACTAATACTCAATTTTACACTAAGTAGTCTTCTAAGCCTATTCAGTTTCAGCATAGACGGATGCACCTTGGAGTGCCTCCATCCAAGCCTATACCATTTCACACATGTTACAACAGGACTGGTACTCGTAATGTCGTGACCTGAGTGAACAAAACCGGGCTTTCATAAGTGTGTATATGAGGCTTATGCTTGGCTAAACTTGGCAACAGAATATATAGTTGTAAAAAATATCCTCAATTGTAAAGAGGGCAGTAAAGAAAGGAAGAAATAAATAATTAAATAAATAAATAAATAAATAAAAATTTACTATTAAAAATTAAAATTATGTGTACCATTATCAGCGATACAGGCTTCCATTCATGCAGACATCAATTGGATATGGTGATTTGCTTGTTCTTTTAGATAGTTTCTCTACTCCTAAGTAAATTATTAGTAACAGAGGAAGAGGGATGGTAAAGCATACCTATTCCAGTACACATCGGATATAGCGAGCAGTCATTCGCGGACTAATTTGATCCATCAGCTTGTCTTTAAGCTCGTTCCGTGTTGTCTCTATAGGGTTCAAGTCGGGTTAGCTAGTCAGCCTAACTAATTTCCTTAATCCTTAACACTCCCTCAGAATATTACGATAATGGTGGATATGTACAGATATATTATCCTCTATTATTATAATGTTCCGATCTGGAAAGTAATGTATTGCTTGTTGTGTAAATAGGTAAAGCAGAGAATTTATGATCATCTCACGATTGATAAACAAATCAATTACTATCTTTCTCCTTTATTTTCCAAACCTTTAATTCAGGTGCAGCAAGTGGAATTATAAGTCCTAGGGAAGCAGCTTGAATATTTTCTGCTAATTCAAAATTGTATTCTTGCTCTAGGATACTTGATGCCTCGTACAGCTGTTTTGGTGTTTCAATTGGTAAAGCATATATGGTTCAAGCACTCCAAAATGTGTACCAGATTATTGTTCATTTTCAAATCCTAAAGGCTTTACCATCTTGAGTGCAAATGTAAAAAAAAAACCTATTTCAGGAAGAGGAGAGGAAGTAGAACAAAGAACAGGTTTTTTTTAGTTGATTATCAATACGATAGTAGAGCCTTTAGAATTTGAAATATTGGATATTTGGTGTAAAACAAGGAATAGTGTTACGTTAGCTATACTTAAAATCATTAGTAATTCAGGATTTGTTGTATAGGCATAAGAACTTTATAGGGTAAAATAAAATTTTGTACTAATAATTGAATAAAAACCTATATCCTAGAGATCATAATGTTAGAACAATGACTTTGTATTATATTTTATATACAAAGTATGAAATAGGAGAAAGGATGCTCAAGATATCCAGTATTTGTTTTCTATTACTTTGAATTCAATTATTTTATTGGTTTATTTTCACCAATGTCTCTGTTAGGCACATGGGTATAAGGGACTGGAATCCAGCACTGAATTCATACGAAACTTGGGCTAAGATACTACTCATACCACTCCAGCCCCCTTGTGGGGCCCACACATCACTTGCGGCTACTATGGCAAAAAGTGTCCCCTCACTAAAAAACCGAGAATTAGCGCCCTTTTTTTTTTTTTTTTTATTTAACTCAGTTTTTATTCATGTTCAAGGTACAGAATCTACATGCAGCGCAAGCTATGGTAGTAAACAAACCTCCTCCCCTGCCCTGACCCCGGAAAGCTATGGAAAAACCGTAAGGGAAGCCAGACCCAACCGGTGTAAAAAACTATCCTAACAAGCCGCCACGCAGTAATCACAACCGGAGAGCCAACAAAACCAACATGAAAACAACTCCAAGCCCCAACATTGAACCAACCAAATGCAACAAAAGAGAACACAAAACAAGAAAACCCCAACACCTAAGACCGAAGTCAAACCAAAGGCCTAGGTACCAGACACACGTAGTTCCAGCTCCCATAATAAGCCGGCAAGGGCACAAAGAAGGAAGACATTCCTGTGGGCATATAGCCCGGCACCAAGGGTGGAAAGGGGCCCCCTCAGAAGAGGAACCTAAAGAAGCGAGGCCAGCTTGTGGCAGGGCCCAGTGCTGAGTCCAGAGGACGGAGTGTCAGCCTGGGGGTGGTAGTAAGGTACCAGTTTAGGGGGAGCAGTAAGGTGCCAGCTAGGTGAGCAGTAGGGTGCCAGCCGATCAACCGTCAGGAGGTGAGGATGGAGGAGGGGTAGACCCAAGGACCAACGGAATCGTGTGCGTGGCCATCTAGGCAGTTCTCATCAAAGTGAGAGTGGAGGAATCGACCATAAGTGTGCCAAAGCAACCGTAGGCCTGTAGAATGTTTCCTCCTACTGCAACCCTGTCTCCCAGCCGTATAGGGAGGTCAGAGGGAATTCCCGACCGTGCAAATGTTAAGCGAGGCAGAACAAAAAGCTAAGCAAGGCAAAAACAAAAGCGGGGAAAGGAGAGGAACCATCAGTAAAGATGGCAGGAGAGGAGAGAGGAGACTCAAAGGGGTAGACCCTAATGAGCATGGAGAGGAGGGAATCATTAAGACAAATCCCCACCGACTGGCATAACCAAAGGGTGAGGATGAGTCAAAACGAAAGTGGTGATAATTTCTCGTGGTATTGAGATTTCAATCGCCGGGTGTGTAGAGGAGACGGAGGATGCCGAGAATTAGCGCCCCTCTTGTAACACTATATACGTTGTCGCCGACCGCCCGACCGGATGCTGTACGCTTGGTATATGAAGAAGGAGACTCAGACGACCTAATGCAACTGGAATTAAGTGAATAGGATCCATGTCCGTACAGTTATGGCTTATTTCGTACAGCATTAACTGGAATGGAGCTAATATAATAGGACGCTCTGCGCAAAAATGAGAATAAGATGAGTGGGCTGCTGGAGAAACATGAGAACCCACTCAGAGCCTGAAACAATGCCTATCTTGGTCTACAGACCTATTGGAACAGCTTGAGATAGTGAGGCACAGCAATACGATACGGTATTGTACTGATTGTAAGTCTTGAGTCATCCTGAAAGCCATCTGCAAGACACTGGGATAGCCGGTAGTATCCAGATAGGTCACCAGGCAAGTTGGCCACTTGGAGTTCTAAGAAACTATTGGTAAATTCCACAATGAACTACCTATGTTTAAGAGGCAGAATAAGGAACGACATCTCCAACTGAGTAATGGTTCATACCATCAGGATATAAAAGAGCTCTGACATGTTGAGTGGCTGCGGGGGTAACAATATTCTCAGGGTAAAATGGTTGTCGCACTTATGATTGAAGGACGGAAATAGTTGGAAGTATATTAAAATATAGAAGTTAGATGTAGCCCGCAAACACTCTGACACAGGATTTAAATATCGAAGTGTCTCCCAAGCTTTAGCCCTCATCAAGTAACAGAGAAGTGATCTTATCAATATTGTAAGTTTTACTCAGAATCTTTTACCTACAAGCCTTCATAGACAATCTCCATTTACGAAGAAGGATTACAAGCCTAGTTTGATTTGCTTCCTCTTAGAATCGACTACCCTTAACAGCTTCGCTTTTAAAAAGCCAGAGCTCCCAGCCAAGTAGCTAGGCATCTAGGAGGATGGCCCCGCAAGATCTCTGTTAAGTATCAACCTCATACTATGACAACCGATTGAGCTGGGAAGCCAGTGCAATTGCCTACCAAAAGAATAGAAAATTTAGTGAATTCTATCAACTTAAGATCAGCTATATTTGTTATTGTTCCATTAATAAAATGAGATGGTAATAACTTAAGTAGAGATTGAGCAAGTGCAGCTTGCAAAAAAGTCTCCATCAAAACAATCGCTCTGGAGACAAAGGAAGAAGCAAGAAGAGGCTATTCGGCAGGTGGTGCAAGAGTAGCCCTGATTCCCCTGATGAAGATATGTTTTGAGATTTAACTCCAATATACTACAAGCTAAAACAATTCTTATCAGAATTTATGCTGTAATTACAACAGCACGTTTACAGGTATCTCAAGCAGACTTGCAAATTCAATTTCAAGCCTGAATAAAGGATGGAATTGAAGTTTGGCCACGAGTGGCAAATATTGGGAGGGATGAGGTGAAATATGAGATTCTATCATCTAGTTTGTCACTTCTTCTTCTATGTTCAATAACTATTACCTGATATACGATTTATCATAAAATAACTAAGAGCTAACTAGCAATATTTATAACAATTGTGGATTTGGAACGGTATTTGAAGTCAAAAAAGTGTTCCTTGAAAGGCAAGGACCTGGAAAATAACTATCAAATCTACTAATTCATGCGGTTTCAGAAAATGTGAATAACAAAACTATTGTGGAAGAAACCTAGAAAGGAGATAGCACTTCAGGTGGCTGGCAGTGCGGAAAATGTATGGCAAGCAGCAGAACCTATTATTCATTGTGAGTGCAAGTAGATCAAATCTTCTAAGATGCTATTGCAAAAGTGAAGTGAGTAGGCAAGAATCCTATCCAGATTGGACGAGGAAGCTACTCTACTGGCTATTAGAAAGTACATTACTGGCACTGGCAAATCAATTACTGCTAATCGACTAGCATACGCCATCACTGAATATTGGGTATCTGGACATCTGCCAACCATTACATTAGACAAAGTGCGGGCTGCGTTGTCAGGACACATTCAGGCCATGAACATGCACCTTTGATAGATGGTGTTCACAAGACCATCTCGACTCGTACAGCATTGAAGTGGCTAAACAAGTTAGGATGCAAATACAAAAAATGCAAGAAAGGTGTTTACAAAGATAGACATGAGCGCTCCAAAGTTGTTTCATATTGTCAAAAATTCTTTCTTGCTGACTCTCTACCGCTTAAAGCCCTATATGGTTCGTTGGCAACTTGATAATACTGGAGAACCAAAAATGATATACCCTCTAGATCTCTCAGCCGGCCAACGACCTATTGTCTTTATCACCCATGACGAGTTAGCCTTTTATAAAAATGATGGAAGAAAATATATATGGATGAAGGATGGAGAACCTCCAATCAAAATAAAATGGATTAGAGAAAGGGAATCATAGTTTCAAACTTTGTTACAGCAGGAGGTCATTTGGGAGCTACAGCCTGGGTCCCACTGGAGAATCTCTCCTCATTTGAAATAAACAGAGAGAACAATCTACGATACAGTCTTCATACTGTGACAATGAATCTTGAATATGGCGGTGATAAGTGGTAGGTTGGCGGAGTTCTTGTTTAATAGGTTACAAATGTTTCTATTCTAATTGTCGAATTAGCCTTTCCTAGATGTCAGGCACTATTTCATTTAGACAATGCAACCAGCTATGACGCACTCGCCAATGATGCTTTACGAGCAACTAGTCTGGGCCTTCAACCTGGTGGTGCACAACCTAAACTCTGTCCAGGTTTCAATTCCTTGACAGGAGAAATTCAATACCTGGTAGATGAAAATGGAATTGCCAAAGGCCTTATGAGAGTATTGGCGGAGAGAGGCTTATAGAAATGGGGATTGTGCGCAAAGTACATAGAGCCTGGAACCAACAAACTTGAAAAAGCCTGTCTCTTAGGCGGGGAATGCTATGCACGTGCAATTATCGCCAATCAAGGCGAGCTTCAAGGGCAAAAATGTCATCTTCAGGAAATCATCGATGATGCTGGTCACCAGGTTTTATTTTATCCCAAGTTTCATTGCGAGATAAATTTTATTGAGTATCTATGGGCTGCCACTAAATGCTACACTAGAAATATCTGTGGTTGTTCAATTAAGAGTTTAAACAATACAATTCCTCAAGCCTTAGATTCAGTCTCTGATCAACTTATGTGGAAATTTGCACAGTGTGAAAGATGTATTATAGGAACCTATCATCAGGGAATATCATATGAAACTCCTGAATTTCAAGCATCTGTTAAGAACAAATACAAACGTTCTAGACGTGTTTCTGATATACAAGAGATACAGAAAAATAGGAAATACATTCTTGTATATTAGAGCTTGTATAAGTTAAAACCTGACTGTAGGACTTTTTTGAAAATTGGGGGAAAATGTATCATAACAATGGTTACCAAAACAAAAGGTTTTGAGATACAAACAGTTTTAGTTTACCTATATCTTCACAGAAATACTACACCCTTAAAAAAAACTTTAAAATATATCTATAACTATTAAAATTCTATTTAGCCAATCTGCTTTACAGCTATGATTTCAAATTTACCAATAACTTTAAAGTACATAGTTTTGCATGATTTTTTTTTTCTTATACCCTAGTGGACAACCATTTCTTTTAGGCAAATTACCTATCTCTACCCCTTTCAATATAGAAACCTGTATTCTAACACGTTCCTCCTATTCCTTCACCCTATGTTCCAACTCTTACTGCTCCTTATATACTCTCATGGTAGTTATAGTTTACATGATATTGTTTGGAATAGTAATATATATGAGGAAATCTGTCATACTAGCATGTTTAGTTCTTGTAGGCTTTATAGATTGAACTTGCTCAACCACGGTAGATGATAGGATTGCATAAAGCCAGGTAGATTGAATATGTCCTGAGGTATAAGAACTATACTTGCTCCATATATCATATACTCTTTTCTGATTTTAGCCACAATGGTAAAATTGGCTTGGTACACATATGGGATATGGTACTAGACTTTCGAGTCTAAAGATGTGATAGTATATAGCGCCGGGAGGTGACTATATTGACTACAACCCACACTGGCGTGAAGTAGGATCGTATCCAGAAGCACTCAGCCTCGGTGAAAGATGACAGAGTAATTTATCCAAGTGGATCTATTACGTATTCTGCATTCTTGATAATCTGAATGCATCTGCACATGAGTGCATATATGCAGGAAAGACGGCCATCCAGACTGATCACCTGGTATTCCGTATGATGTTCGCAAATGGGCGGCATCAATTTGAACTTAGTTCATTTAGCAAAGAGATCGAAGGCTATCTACTGGTGGAGTGCTTGACACCCTCAGACAAATAGATAGTCCGGGGGATCATTTGCTGTAGTGGGGTCATACATCTTCAGGGTCAAACAGTGTTCGGACTGATTAGACCATGGCTGAAGTTTCCAAGGATACTTCTTTTATATGGTCAACCTAAGTACTGGGAAAAGTGTATAAATAGTTAGCAGTCCCCCATAGTTAAGGGACATCCTCCGTCTCCTCTACACACCCGGCGATTGAAATCTTAACACCATGAGAAATCATCACCAACTCCACCATCCGGGTGCCTACCACCTCTGGCTATGCCATGGGGTGGGGACTTGTTTACCTCCATCTCCCCTCGCCAAACTCATTAGGGTCTACCCCTTTGAGTTCATCCTTTCCTTTCATCCTAGTTGATGGTTTCCTCTCCTTTCCCCGCTCTTGTTTCGCCTCGCTTAGCTTGTTTGCTCTGCCTCGCTTAACATTTACACGGTCGGCAACACCCTACCTCCATACAGTTGGGAGACACACTTGCAGTAGGAGGAAACTCCCAATAGGCCAACGGTTGCCTTGCAGTCCAATGGTCGATTCCTCCACTCTCTGTTCTTTGAGAACTGCCTAGATGGTTACGCACACGGTTCTGTCCCTGATAATTGGGTCTACCCCTCCTCCTCCTCTCCTCCTCTCTCCTCTCCCCACGGTGGATCGGCTGACACCCTACTGCTCCCCCCTCCTCGAAGCTGGCACCTTACTGCCTCAACCATGGCTGGCACCCTACTGCTCCTCTCCTTCTCAGCTGGTACCTTACTACCTACCCTTTCTACGACTCTTACCCACGGTCAAATCTGCCTTCGGTTACGCCTGGTCCTAGTATTGCACAGTCTCTTGGACTTGTGTTAATGCCGTCGGTTACCTCGGAATCCCAGGTCCATCATCAACCTGCCGGCGCCTTTATGGGTGCAATAGTAGTGGCTAATTTCCCCTTATCTGTTGTAGTTTTCGTCAAGGGTTTTCCTTATGCTTTCCTGCTTTCCTGCTTCTTACTTTCAACCTGTTGTCTCCTTAGCCAACTGGGGGTTTGTTTGCTTGTAGGCGAGATGTGTGGTTAGGCCCATACCAGAGGGTCCTGGGAGTACGGGTTTTGATCCCTGGGGTGCAGAGGATGTTTGTTTGGAATTAAGGTTTTGTTTTTGCCATAGCTAACGCTCCATGCATGTTCTTGTACCTTAACAACGAATATATGAGATAATCAAAAAAAATCAAAAACGTCATAGTTAAGGGATCATCAAGCAACGGAGAAGAGACCTTAACAATATATTCAGTTATTCACCTTCGAGAACCCTTTTATCTTTACCATACTTTTACCGAGCTTTCCTGACAGTTCTCCGATTTTCTCGATACGAGCACTGCCTAGTCTATTCAACAGTACCGAATTGGCTACCCCGTAACACTATATTGTTACTCTCCTGTCACCAAAGCAACTCTATATTCTCTCATACTCAATGAATACTTTGACGCTCAAAGCTTTCATCAGTGCCAACATTGTGGGCACTGCCGACCTCTCAACTTTGACAACGTTTTTCCTATCGGCTGCAAAGAATACGCACTTGACCTCTGAGCAGTGGCACTTTGACAACTGGCTCGGATACAGCCAACATATACAGAACATATCTATCGTCAAGATACACGACGGGTAACTGCGTTTACAAAACGCAAATAATAATCTACCATATTCTACCTTTTGAAGAAATACTTGTTGCTGACCTTGCGGAATAACCCGCTATTCAAGCTAATTTCTCTTCCAGTTAGCACCTTTGGCATAAAGGCCAGACTACAGGTTATTTTAATTTTCTCAAAGAGAAATTATTTGCGTGTCTAATCGAGCTGCCATGGCTATGGCACGGGATGACACACCTATTCCTAGTCCTTTAGGACATGACAGGATGATTGAAGAGGATGACACGGAATCTACATCTTCGGTGTCTCTAATCCCGTCCCGAAGCCGTACCAGCTCTCCCATTACTCATTTGGGTCGTCCACCATCAAGAGTTCAGAAACGTGCCGAGCGAACCAAGAAGCCAGTCAATACGCAAGATAACATCCAGCAAAATGTTGTTTATGCATTACACCACCTGGACCGATCCTTGAAAGAAAGTGCCGATCAGAATCACATAGCGATCTCTGCACTATCACAGGAGGCCAGGCAGGGTTTTACAATGCTAGAATTGCTGCAGAGCCGTATGGCCAGAGGTGAAGTTATCAATGATGCTGAGATACAGAAAGGTCGCCGTGCATTGGAACAATTAAGTGGCGACACCGAACGGGAGCAGCAAAGGTTACGTGCCCAGGTTTAGGAATAGTTCTGACTGCAACAGGCTCAACAAGAGCAACAGGCCCAAGTCTCAGAAACAAGGGACCGAATCCTGGAAAAGGCACTAATGCAACTTAATACTAAGTTGAACCAACAGGAACAGGAATGGACCAGAAGGATGAATGAACAATGAGAAATTGCTGCTCAACAGCAACGAGAACAGAGTGCGGGTATGAAGGCCTACCTAGATGCTCTTGTACTTCGATTAGCGGAAAAGACACCTGCACCAACACAGTATGGACCTAGTGATGGTGATCCAGGACCCTCTAACCTAGGACCCACAATGGTACCAATAGAAGGTACTATTCCTACAAAGGAATCAGCATCAACTCCAAGGAAGGATAAAGGAAAAGGAGTTGACTGTGGAGGAAATAACCTACCACCGCCACCATCACCAGGTAACCTTGGTGATGCTCCTGACCCAGATGATAATGGGTCCGATAGTGATGGAGAAGATTGACGGGGTAGAAAGGGCGGCAGGCCGGAACGCGCTCCCAGTTTACTGTCTATTCCCAGAAACGATGTACCCGAGGACAGGTTAACTATGGCTTTCTTAGAACATATCGGTGGATTCTCCTGACCAGCAAAGCTAATAGCGGAACCACCCTACTTCTTCGAAGGAAATGACAACCAAGATGTTCGAAACTGGTTAACAGCCTGTGAAGACTACTTCGATCGCAATCCTACACAGTGGGAAAATCATGCACACAGAATAGTTTTTGCCTTGGGGAAAACAAAGGGGAACAAAGTGGCACCCTTGTTGGAGAAATACCGGAAGGTGATAGGTGGATTAGGAGGATATACCCGAGATCCAGACTATTCCACATGGGAATGCTTTCAACAAGAAATTACAAAGCGATGTATCGGCATCGAGGAGGAACGACGAGTCCTAGAAGAAATGACCAAGGTAGTCTATAAGGGAAAAATCGCCACCTATCTTCTAATTCTCGAAAATCTCAACATCAAGGCCGGTCTCACAGGAGTTAGTTGGAGGGTTCGGTGGAAAGCAAACTTCCTGAAGAAATTCTTCGCTGGTTATCTCATCTAAAGTTTTCCTCGGATGAGGAATGGATGGAAACCATACGGGAAGTTGGCAGACAAGAGGATGAATTTCCGGAACGGCGGAAACTATCCAAAGGTGAGCCCTCAAACAGTGGAGCATCCAAGCGAAAACGCGATGATACAGCAAAAGGGTTCAACACCAAACACGGATACACCGACCAGAAACAAAAAAAGTAATCCTATCCGATGGAAGTCAGCTAAAGGAAAACCATCGGAAAAGAAAGGAGGATTCCATAATAAGGATGAGCATACGGACTGGAAGAATGCTTATGATGGAATCCCACAAGACGTTGTGGATAAGCGAAAGACAGGAAAGGCTTGCACTCACTGCGGCCTCAACAACCACACATGGCGAAAATGTCGAAAGGACATAGTTGTAGCAATAGCTTTCGCTAAGCAACCAACAAAGGACCGACAAAGGTTTTCCAGCAAACCACAGACGGCTGCTCTCGCTGTAAGAACATCACAGCCAAAGGTAAACCAGATCCAACGCGAACCAGCACCTCTGTTATGGGAATTATCGAACACAGAAATGTCCTAAAGGCACCAACGGCGACGGCGATTGACTATTCGGGGCAATAGCAATAGCGACCGGAATCGAAACTGGGAACCATCAAGTCTAGGGTGCTGAGGATCACGACAAAGGAGTTACCAACGATAAAAAGAATTCAAAAATTCTTCCAAAAAATTGGCATGCAGGTCCATGTTTGGATGTTGGGAACTGTCGTTCCCTGGAACCTCGATGAGGTTCCGTAGCGTGCTTCAACTAATTGGATTCAGGGTACCAGAGGATGAGACCTCCCCCGTCTGGGAGATCACGGTTATTTTTTCCCTCAGATTGGTTCTAAATTTAGGTTCCTGCTTTTTACTTCTTTGGAAGAAGTATCTCCTTTTTAGGCACTTGGATGTGCTTCCTGTTTTTAGACACTCGGGAAGTGCTGGGCAGTAGCCGGGGTGACCCCCCGGTACGCTCTAGCCCTAGATACCTCCGGTACAAATTACCATTGTTTAATCCGCCAGAAGGGTGAATTGAACGGAGGACCCTGCGGAAAAAATAAACAGGCCAGGCTCATTTTACCACTAGACCATAGCTGAACAGCTGTAAGGTCTTCAAGGAAACCTCATGATATCGGCTCGGTTAACCTGAGCGTGTTGTGGCAACAAAAAAACAATAACAACAAATACAACAACCAAGGTCCCTATAGCAACCAACCGCACCGCTAATTATTGTAATGGAAAAAAATGTGTTGCGTGTTAACCTAACACTACTTTAAGTGCAATTATTACCACTTTCGGAGGAGATATTCTAAATTCGGAAACAGTCTCTATTTTCGGAAATTTCTGCTCTTTTTGAAATTATAATTTATTTTCGAAAATTATTACCCCTTTAGGGTATTATCCTACACGAAAGGAAGAGAAGTATAATTTTTTATTGTATTTTTATGGCATTTTACTGGTCTCTCCCCTATTGACGGGGTTTTTAATATTTTGGGAGCCCCACGGCAGGGGGTAAAGAGTGCTCGTAGTGGGCTGCCAAGAATCTTAAATAATTAACTATTTATTTAGTTCGTCTGAGGAGACCTCTATGGTCAAAACAATGCTAGCGTTGTCACGAACACCCAAGCTATACAACGATAATGTCTTCTAAGCAAGGACGAAAGGAGATAACAACGTTGCATAAGCGACAGAAGCTCAAACACGCAGAAACAAAACGCTACCAATGTCCTGAAGTAATTGCACATATCTATGTGTACGGGAAACGATATCGCATAAGAGTTTTATTAGACTCTGGATCCAATATCTTTGTTATACACGAAAATTTAATCAAGGAATTGAATATTCCTTTCAAGTCTTGTGAGGATCCGATACCCATTTTGGGTTTTACTGGAAACAAATTATCTACCGGAAGGGATTTCACCTTCCCCTTTACCTGGAAATCGGGAAAAATAAATACATATCAAAGATTGTGTGCGAGATCACACCAACAGGAAATTATGGAATAATAATTCCATTTGGGTGGTGGAATGATGAACATCCTATAACCGAAATTCAAGACTCAGAAAGCTGGAGGTTCGAAGCTCAGGGATATCAGCTTCACCTCTTACCGGAAGACGAAGGTATATCAATTGAGTGGGATGAGCAGGTTCTGGAAGATCCAGAGGCAGTCGTTATTGGAAGATTTGCAGGAGTAGATGATGAGGAAGAAATAATCCTTGATACACTACCCGCGCAATACCATAACTACAAAGACCTTTTCTGCCCATCAACTGCGGCGAAACTAACGGCTCATCACACCTTCGATCATGCTATTGACCTCAAACCAGATTCTCAACCACCCTCGGGACCAATTTATCCCCTCTCAGAGAAGCAGTTAAAAGCACTGCAAACATATCTGGATGATATGTTAAAACAAGGAAAGATTTCCCACAGCAAATGACCGGCAGGTACACCGATAATGTTTGTGCCGAAACCGGATGGACGTCTTACGTTGGTAGTTGACTACCGAGGACTAAACAAAGTCACTATCCACAACAAATATCCACTACCCCTTATGACGGAACTACGCGACCGTGTGGAAGGAGCAACTATTTTCACCAAGTTGGACCTGAAGGACGGTTACCACCTGAACTGCATACGAAAGGGCGATGAATGGAAAACAGCATTTCGCACACGATACGGCTTATATGAATATAATGTCATGCCATTTGGGCTGGTAAATGCACCAGCCACCTTCCAAGCAATAATCACTATGATCCTGAAAGACTTCCTTGAGGAAGGAGTGGTAGTATACATTGATGATATACTTATATACTCTAAATCTGAGAAGGATCATGTCATATTGGTTAGAAAAGTCTTAGAAAGACTGCGAGAATACAGAATAGCCATCTCGCTTACAAAAAGCACCTTCCATGTCACATCAGTGGAGTTCCTAGGGTATATTGTGGCTGTTGATGGAGTTACTATGAGCGACAGAAAGGTGGAATCAATCAAGGCCTGGAAACCACCCACCTCGGTAAAAGAAATTCAAATGTTTATGGGCTTCGCCAACTTCTACCGGCAGTTCATAAAGAATTTCTCGGCACTATGCACGCCAATTACTGATTTGCTTATGGGTAACCCATAGGATTTTTCTTGGGGTGAAAAGCAACAGCAAGCGTTTGAGGAGCACAGACGTCGGTTTATCACAGCTCCGATATTATGTCATTTCCATCCGGACAGGGAAACAGTAGTGGAAACTGATGCCAGCGATTACGCTCTTGGATGTGTCCTTTCTCAATATTTGGACAAAAAACTACATCCTGTCGCTCTCCATTCTCGAAAGTTGACACCAGCTGAACGCAATTATGACATTCATGACAAGGAATTGTTGGCAATATTAGTTACGTTGGAAGAATGGCGAGACTATCTTGCTGGGACCGATGAACTGATTACCATATACACCGATCATCAAAACCTACAATATTTTCTCACAACAAAGGCTTGGTCGGCAAGACAAATTCGCAGGGCTCAGAAGCTAACTGATTTTAACTTTAAAATCATTTATCGACCTGGAACCAGATGGGGCAAACCGGATGCTTTAAGCAGGCGGCCAGAGCACCGCCCTGAGGAGGGAGCTGAGCATCCCAAGCAGGCTATACTTCAGTCTTATCACTTTGAAAACCTGCAGAATAACTGAAACCTAGTTATCTCAGTTATATGGGTAAAAGAAAACTCCGAACACCTCAGTCAGCGGTTGCCTCAAGAGGGATAGGAAAATATGATAAGGATTAAAAGACTTCACCAGGAAGCAAGAATCCCGACTCGAGGTTCCAAGCTAGCCGCCGGTCATGACCTATACATTACCGAAAACAACATAGTCCCTGCGAATGGGCAAGTGCTCATTGGGACAGGATTGGCTATCGGATTACCAATCGGAACATATGCACGTATTACACCACATAGTGGATTAGCAGTCAAGCATGGTATTTCCATTGGAGCCGGAGTAATGGATGCGGACTATAGAGGAGAGGTTAAAATCCTCCTAGTCAACACTACTGACAATCCTTTTCAGGTACACACAGGAGACCGGATAGCCCAGAAGATTGTGGAAAAGGTTGATGAGAGAGGACTTCATGAGGATATGGAGTTAGATGAAAGTGAACGAGCAAGTCAAGGGTTTGGCAGTTCAGATATACGGTTGGAAGAAAACCAACCACAATTATGTTTCCTATATTCTGACGGAAAGCACGAATATTTGGACTCAACGGACATTACCTCATACCCGATATGCACTAAAGGACAAACACTAATGTAGAATGCAATAATCGCAAGGTGCGAAGTCAAGAAATTTGAGATGAAATTCTTGGAACGGGTAAGAGAAATGGCAAACGAGGATCCAGATTGGCTAGACTGAAAGAGGGAACTGGAAAGTTAACGGAAATATGGCAAAGAAATGCCGAAACAATGGTCCCTAACCGATAGAATGCTCTACTACAAAGAACGCCTATATGTTCCTCAAAACGAACACCTGCAGACAGATATAGCACAAAGCTGTTACGACTCTAAGATCGCAGGACATTTTGGTCAAGAAAAGACTCTGGAAATTATCACAAGAGACTTTTACTGGAAAGGAATTGCGAACTGGATAAACAACTATGTACGATCCTGGACTGAGTGCCAAAAGGCTAAGGCACCAAGACATGCACGATTTGGGCTGTTACAGCCACTACAGGTCCCATTTGCTGCTTGGGCATCTACCTCAGTAGATTTTATCACACAACTTCCCAAATCTGCAGGATACATCCAGATCATGGTTGTAGTCGACCGGTTCACCAAAATGGCACACTTTATTGGCTTAGAAGAAAACGCGACCCCAAAGGACTTTGCTGAAGCATTCATGAAAGAAGTTTGGAAACTTCATGGGTTACCAACGGAAATCATTTCCGACATTGACGCAAAGTTTGCAGGAGAATTTTGGGAATCATTGTGCAAGACATTAAGCATCAAAAGAAAGATGTCTACGGCTTACCGTCCACAAACTGATGGACAAACGGAGAGAGTCAACCAAGTGCTGGTAGGCTACCTTCGAATATTTGTCAACTATGATCAGGATGACTGGTACCATCTCCTGCCGTTAGCCGAGTATGCATATAACACCTCGGTAAGTAGCGCACATGGAATAACCCCTTTCTTCGCAAATCATGGTTACCATCCTCAAACAGAATGGATGAAGGAGCGAGAAACTCAGAATCCGGGAGCAACTATTTATGCTCACTGGATGAAAGCGATACATGAAAAGGCAAAGGAATCCCTTGAGAAGACTTGTGAAGGAATGAACAAGTACTATGACCGCAAAGCTCGCAGTCAACCGGACTTCAAAATTGGCGACTTGGTTATGCTAAATGCGAGGAATATCCTCACCAAGCGACCGTCCAAGAAGTTAGCGCCAAAATTATATGGTGCGTTCAAAATCCTAGAGCAAAGAGGAAACCTTGCCTACAAATTGGAAATATCAGAGCGTTGGAAAATCCATCCAGTATTCCATGTATCGCTACTCAAGCCGTACCCAAAATCAGTTCGACCTGGCCGAGAACAACCACCCCTGGCACCGGAAGAAGTTGAAGGTGACCTTGAAAGGGAAGTGGAAATAATGATCAAGAGTGAAATAATCTCTTGTAAGCGAAGATTCAGAGGACGTTCACGAACGATCCAAGAACTTCGATACTTTGTCAAGTGGAAAGGATGTTCCGAAGATGAGAACACCTGGGAACTACCAGAGCACTTAGAGCATGCCCTAGAATTGATTGAAGATTTTCAGAGGGAAAATCCGGGAATGTCAAAGTTGGGCTAGGTAGTATCTACGGATAGGTTTTTCCTGCTGTGGCTAAGTTATCGCAGAAGGTTTTTTAACCCTACCGGATGGAGTACTAAAAAGAAGAATTGCATCGAGACCAAGCTTAGGAAGGAGGAGCTGATGTTACACATATGGGATATGGTACTAGACTTTCGAGTCTAAAGATATGATGGTATATCACGCCGGGAGGTAACTATATTGACTACAACTCACACTGGCGAGAAGTAGGATCGTATCCAGAACTACTCAGCCTCTGTGAAAGATGATAGAGTAATTTATCCAAGTGGATCTATTAAGTATTCTGCATTCTTGATAATCCGAATGCATCTGCACATGAGTGCATATATGCAGCAAAGACGGCCATCCAGACTGATCACCTGGTATTCAGTATGATGTTCGCAAGTGGGCGGCATCAATTTGAACTTAGTTCATTTGGCAAAGAGATCGAAGGCTATCTACTGGTGGAGTGCTTGACACCCTCAGACAAATAGATAGTACGGGGGATCATTTGCTGTAGTGGGGTCATACATCTTCAGGGTCAAACAGTGTTCGCACTGATTAGACCATGGACGAAGTTTCCAAGGATACTTCTTTTATATGGCCAACCTAAGTACTGGGAAAAGTGTATAAATAGTTAGCATTCCCCCGTAGTTAAGGGACACGCTCCGCGCCCTCTATTTTCCTCCCCCTTGAAACTCTTGCCCTTTTTAGTCGAACAAAACTTCGCCCTTTTGTGTGGCAATAGCCACGACACACCAAATCTTGCACCTCGCTTAAACTTCACTCTTTATCGACACAGCCCCACTTTCTATGTAACAGTGATGGCCACAGCTTCCCCTGGCCCCTCCAGGTCAGCCTCGCGCAGCCAGCACCGCACAGCCCGCTACTAAGCCCACTCCTCCCGTGCCAGCACCCCTGGACCCCTCCACGACCACCTTATTGCCTCCCCGAACTTCCTGGACGCTATAGTTACCCAGTTTAGCCTCTCCCAGGAATCCTTCCCGGTATTTGACAACTCCCTCCTCCACAACCTTTCCGACGGGAAAGCCACCATCATCCCACTCCTCTGCACCGCCCTCTCTGGAATTAATGAGGTAGTTAGCCAACTTGCCGCACTGACTACGCGCGTGGATGAGATCTCCTCCTCTATCTCGACCCCCTCTTCTCCCCCTACTTCAGCCCCCCCTGCGATTGCAGCCTTGGAGGCCACAGTCAGGGACCTCTCCCTTCGCGTCATGGCAGGAGC
>QFET01002872.1:0-17800 GCA_003316355.1 Tuber calosporum
ACCCCACCCCTAACTGGGCCAAAACGGATTGGCTCACACTCTCCCCTCTCATCAAGGATTTATCAGTCCCACCTCCTCCCCAGCTCCCTACCTCAGCCTCACTTAGTGCTTGATTCGACCGCCACCTGCGCACCATCACCTCCCTCCTAGCCCAGCACACACCAAACAAACGTCCTTGCTTCAGGTCAAAGCCATGGTGGACAGCTGAACTATCGCAGCTGCGCCAAGCTTTCAACAGAAAGGCAACAATATCTCACATGTCCCCCTCCACAACCCTCTCCGACAGTGCTCGTGCCTCCCGCCTCGCGTATTTCAAGGCCATGAAAAGGGCCAAGGCATCACACTGGAACTCTTTCCTCGCCTCCTTGGACTCCAAATCGGTGTGGGCTGCCCGCAGGATCGCTAGCGGGCGCCCCCCTGACCGGTTCCCCTCCTTTCGCAACGCCACGACACCCGTTGAAGTTAACACCTCCCTCCTACATCACTTCTTTCCTCCTAAAGAGCCCCAATCCTCGCCATCCATCCTGCGACCGTTCGCGCACTTCCTGCCACTTCAGAAACAGGAAGTCTCCCTCGCCCTCCCCAAGTCCTCCAACACCTCAGCCCCTGGGCCCGACCTGATCCCATATGGCATATGGAAAAGGATCAAGAACATCAACCCCACCTTCCTCACCTCCCTCCAAGGTCCCCTGCTGACCCATAGCTTCTACCCCTCCTCCCTTAAAAGAGCCAATGGCATTGTCCTCTCCAAGCCTGGCAAATCTTATTATAACTCCCCCTCCTCCTTCCAAGTCATTGTCCTCCTGGAAACTATTTCCAAGATTCTGGAAAGGATAATGGCAACCCGCCTTTCGCTAATGGCCTGTACCGTTGGCCTCATCCACCCAAACCAATGTGGCTCGCTCCCCGGCCTCAGCACCTTTGACGCATGTGCTGCCCTCATTCACGAGGTCCGCCTGCTGCAACGTGCAGGCCTCAAGACCTCTACCCTCTTCCTTGATACTAAAGGTGGCTTTGATAATATTTCCTCTACCTGTTTATCCTCCCTACTTCGCGCCAAAGGCGTATCTCCTTATATGGTTTCTTGGGTTCGTTCCTTTTTGACTGACCGCAAATGCCGCTTGATTTTTCAAGGCTCCCCTAATATTTTCTTTCTTGTTCAAGTGGGTGCCCCCCAGGGCTCTCCTATCTCTCCTTTGTTATTTTTAATTTATGTTTCTTCCCTGCACTTGTCTATCCCAAAGGGGATTATGTTTTGGTATGTTGATGATTTTACTGTCACTGTTGGGTCTGGGTCATACCGGAGGAACACACAGCTTCTTCAACATTACTACACCCACCTCTGCAGGAAGGCTACCCCACTTGGAGTCTCCTTCTCCATCCCCAAAACCGAACTCATCCACTGGCGAACTCTAAGGGATCGCTCTCCCCCCTCACTGGCCCCGGTCTCTCTCGATGGGAGCCTCTTCCACCCCTCTTTCATAGTCCGCTGCCTAGGATACTGGTTTTCACCCTCGATGGAAACCTCCACCCACTTCCTCAAGAGACTAGCCCTCGCTCAGGGGGCCTTTGGCCTCATCATGCAACTCTCTCCTCCTGGCATAGGCATAGTACCCTATCTGAACCGCAGACTGGCCATGGGCCTGCTGCTACCGATCCTCACCTATGGAGCTGACCTCCTCGTCCCCAATGCTGCGATGATGGGTAAGATGGAGGTCTTTTGGAGTAAGGTCCAATGATGGGTCACTAACTGCTTCTCATCGACTCCTGTATCTATCCTTCCCTGTGAGGCTAGCCTACCCCCTCTCAACTCGCTCCTCCCCCATCGCCGCAGGATGGCCGCACTACGGTTGGCCTGTTCCCCTCCCGAGATCAACCCAGCCGCAGCCCGGCTGCCCCCATCATTTCCATCCTACTCCAATTTTAGGGTAGGGGACTCCTCCCGCCATCTGCTTCGGGGCCTTAGGGCCAACTACATCCCCCTCCGTTGGAACCAACCAAGGCCCATACCCGCCGTCCGCTCTCACCTCCCAATCGATGCAATGTGCTACCTCTTGGTCAAGGTGGCAACGGACGGGATCAAACTGCCACAGATAAACTCACACCTCCTACCGGGCACTGTTTTAGCACCCCCTCCTCCGATCCCAGGTGCTGTCTCCTACAAATTGATGAAGGAGGAGTGCAGAAAAGATCTTCTCACTGATTGGACACTCCTGTCCCCACCACCTCCTTACTACCAGTACAAGCCGTCCCCACACCCACATGCCTTCATGGGCCTCGACCGCTTCACAGCCGGGCGAATCCACCAAATGCGCTCTGGCAAGAGCTATCTTGCTGCGCAACCCTTATGGAACGATGCCGATCGCTCTCCCACCTGCCCTTCCTGCGACTCAGAGGAAGAAACCTTTGAGCATGCAATCCTCCACTGCCCCTCCAAGTCCCGAGAACGCCAGCTTTACCTTCCGAAGCTGTCTACGATGGACCATGGCTCTCCACTTTGGGCCGACCTGGACATGATCCTTGGTCTTGCCTCATACATCCGCGCCACTTACACAAACTTCCCGCCCACCATGCCAGCTGTTTTTGCTACTGCAGCCTCCTCCTCCTCCGACTTTGACTCAGACTGAGCGGTTTGACCTTCCTTTTATATTGATATCTTTCCTTTCGGTTATGATTTCTTTTGGTATCATTTCACTCCATATCTTTTGAATTAGTCGCCATTTCTGGGCGCGGTGACGGTATGGTCATCACTAGGGGAGAATTTTTTCGTTTATTTCTTTTGTTTTGCACTGTTGGAATTAACGTTTCGTTTATGCCATAGCTAGCGCTCCATGCAGGTTTCTGTACGTTAACAGCAAATATATGAGATAATCAAAAATCAATCAATCAATCAAAAACCCCGTAGTTAAGGGACATCCTCCGTCTCCTCTACACACCCGGTGATTGAAATCTCAACACCACGAGAAATCATCACCACTCTCGTTTCGACTCAACCTCACCTGTTGGCCATGCCACGGGGTGGGGATTTGTCCTGATGATTCCCTCCTCTCCGTGCTCTTTAGGGTCTACCCCTTTGAGCTCATTCTCTCCTCTTCTGCCATCTTTGATGATGGTTCCTCTCCTTTCCCCGCTTTTGTTTGCCTCGCTTAGCATTTTTGCTCTGCCTCGCCTAATAGTTGCACGGTCGAGAATTCCCTCTGACCTCTCTATACGGCTGGGAGACAGGGTTGAAGTAGGGGGAAACTTTCTACAGGCCTACAGTTACTCTAGCAGTCTGAGGTCGATTCCCCCACTCTCACTTTGATGAGAACTGCCTAGATGGCCACACACACTGCTCCGTTGGTCCTTGGGTCTACCCCTCCTCTATCCTCTCCTCACCTCTCCTCCTGAAGGTTGATAGGCTGGCACCCTACTGCTACCTGGCTGGCACCCTACTGCTCCACCCTTCTGCTGGCACCATACTGCCACGATTTCCGCAGGATCTGGCGATTTTCACGGTCCACCACACACTCCCTCCTCCTCTATCGGCTTACCGACCTCCTTCGGCTTGATTCCTTTCGCCTCCTCGCGCCTGGGGATTTAATTGCCCCCGGCCCCCGCCGTACCCTTCAGGATTAGCGGGATATGGGATGTTGTGCCGTTGGCCAAATTGATGGTTCAGGTTGGTTTCTCGCTTAGGTGTTTTGTTTCCTTTTGGGGTATTGGTTCTTGTTCACTGTTGGACTTTGTTTATTTCCTATGTCGCTCGTCTGCGGAGGTGAAAGGATTTCTGTCGTTTGGAAGATATCAGGCCTGTTTCTACTTAGTAGTTTTTTCTACCCAATTGCCTAACTTTGTTTCGGTAAGAGGGTTTTTTTAGCTACGGGGGGATGGGATGGACTGTAGTTGAAGGTTTCTTTCTGCCATAGCTCGCGCTTTATGTAGTTTCTGTACCTTAAACAGTAATTCAATGAGATAATCAAAAAAAAAAAAAAAAAAAAAACCCCATAGTTAAGGGATCATCAAGCAACGGAGAAGAGACCTTAACAATATATTCAGTTATTCACCTTCGAGAACCCTTTTATGTTAAGCATACTTTAACCGAGCTTTCCTGACAGGTCTCCAATTTTCTCGATACGAGCACGGCCTAGTCAATTCAACAGTCCCGAATTGGCTACCCCGTAACATGGCTCCAGAAATACTTTGCTGATATCTCCCACAGGTACATCTAACTAATAAGGTCGAAGGGATCATACAGTTTGAAAAGTGAAAACAATTTAGAACGAGGTTTCTGAGAAGATTTAGATAATTATTATTAAATATGTGTAAGATAAATAAACACTTATGTCCTATCAATATTACTAAACTATAGAAAGACAATTTTCCAAAATTTACATCTTGGAGTATATCATTGATATTACATTAGCAAGACATCATGGTTGCATAAGCTACATCCAACTTCAAATAATTATAATAGAACAACCAGTAATATATTACTTATGATTTCTCATTCTACAGATGTACAAGCAGCTAAAGTTATTTTAGATGGTAAAAAGTTTATTTGTGAATTGTTTAGTTTTTGGGACATAAAACATACTACAGAGGTCATATAGAGTTCTAAAATATTTTCTGAGCTACTGTACATATACTTTGAATGACTAGCTAGATGGTTAAGCAAAAATAAATGTTTTGTGGTTGGGGCCAAATAGTCAGGTTTTAACTTATACAGGCTCATTATATATCTCTCTCTACCTATTTCCTGTATAATAGCTTTTATGTTAAAAATGAAAAGTTATCCCTATAATGAAACCCCTGATTACAAGCCCTATTTGTCTTATATTTTATGCCGAGATTCAAGCCTTGGCATTTTCACTTGCACAGCCACTGTAACATATTTTTTTCAGCCTGCTACACATTTTGGAGTGCTTGAACCAAAAATGATATTGTAATTCATTTTCTGAATTAATATATAATATTAACATATATACATTAATAATAATAATAATAATAATAATAATAATAATAATAATAATAATAATAATAATAATAATAATAATAATAATAATAATAACAATATTATTATAACTGATTTACCATACAAAATCACTTGCCAAAACATCACTATTGCTCCTTGAGCGAACTTCCTATGAATATTTTAAGATATATATGCCTTCCCAGCCTGGCAGAAAACATAATGTGCTTGATGGTTACGAAGGTTGCCGGCTCAAAATATGACTCGTCCGTAAATATTTTCGACTACTACTCGTAGTTGAGATGCTCATAACAAAATGCAAATTGGGCTGCTTGTTGAGATGCGTTGAGGGTAGGCTGGTTGGTAGGCTTTCAGCGATAGTTATTGTTTTCTGCTAGAACCTTAGATACAGTTTGTCAACTGACATCTAAATTGGCTTTCTTTTGTTTGCTTTTTTAGTTTTATTTTTTTAGTTATATTTATATTATATAAAATTGTTAATATACAATATATACTAGCTTCTGCAAGCTGTGCAAAATCCTACAACAATGCTCAGCATCCTTCAGTGCTATTTCCTCAATATGGTTCCTTTCTGCCTCAGTAAGAGTCTGATTTGATCCCTTGAGTGCTGTAGGTTAAGGCTGTAGATTTTCAGTTAAACACAGTTCCCTGATAGCATTTTTATTGACGTGCTTGCATCCACTCTGGATCATATTTGAATAGGTAGTTTCTAGTACTCCAGTCTTCTTCCACATCTCCTTTAATGTCCTTTTCTGACACCTATTTAAAATCACATATCCTAGAATTTGACCTTTCTTGCTCAATGAAGTGTAGTGCCTAGTGGGATTGGCATCTTTGCTGAATATTGGAATCACAGTATTGATGCTATCAGTGTGAACATCATATACTAAAGAACCTTTATTTACTAAAGTATCCCTCTCCACTGACTAATCCAGAATATGTTCATTTCTTATTGGTTACCCCCTTCTATTGACACTGATGTACACTAATGCAAGCCCAGTTGTGTTCATAAACATCACCACATTATGAGTAGTCAGCTGGAATCATACTTCTAGTTCCAAAGGTCAAATTTTGTTAATGTAAGGTTCATATTTTGTTGCTTTCATAGGCAGCAATAGCCAAGTCCTAATTATGCCTATGTTGTGGCCTTTTGGCCATAACCTTTGAATACTACTGTAGCGGGCACAGAACCAGTGTTACACTAAACTGTGCTGGATAACTTAACACAATATTATGGTTTAACATATAGTGTATGCTATTCAAAACAGGCACTAGAAATTAAACAATTTTCATATTAACAAGGCTCCGTAAGTAGGAACAATATTGCATGAAAAAAATATATATGAGGATCAAAGGAGAGCTAATTGGAAACAACTGTTTGGGTTTCTTTTTGTTTTCAATTATGGCACTAACTTATAGGATTATTCTATAAGGCAGTATGATTAAACTACAATATCATATCCTCCTGGGATAGTAACTTCAAAGTTACAACCTTGGTAGAAGTATTTAGCTGTCCTACAAATATATTCCTTTGTTCAGTAATTGAAGCTTGATAATATATTTTCAAGTTCTTTTTAACTGATTCACAAATTTTTGATATGTAGTAAGAAAAATATACAGGATTTTCTGAAATATAACAATACCCCCAGTTTGGCAAGCAAGTATGATACCAGTATAATAACTCTTTTGAATGTTGTCTTTAGAGAGCATGCTCCCTCCCACGCTCTTTCCGCAAAGTTGAAATTTGCACTTTTGTCAACACCTCGGGAAAGTGCTAGAAAAACTCCCCCACAAAAGTGGCGATATCTGACACGTCACATTACACGAATCCAAAAACAATCCCAACGCATTTCCGAGTCACGCCATGGCATCTCGTGACGTGGAAATGGACATAAAGCCAGAGGAAGGCTTATCAGTGCCGTCAACACCGAGCTCGCAGGGCAAGCAAGACCAAGGCCCTGACCCCGCCTCCAAGGAACTTATAGAAGTAGTGATGAACTATCTCAATGTCAACGGACCCCCAAAGAACAACCCTATTATGAGGAATATCACGTCTTTCGACACCGATATGTTCTCAGATTCGGAATATACAATTATGACGGTGGATAAGGCGCTTGCCCATCCGCTGCTGACGCTCATAGCCACCACTCAGAACCATATCAGAACGGTTGACAACCTGTCGAGGGGCCCGGCTACGGCTCCTAAGAAAGGAATGAAAACGATACTTAAAAGACATGACCAACCGGAAGCCCGAAGTTACGCTGCGGTCGCCTCCCAGCCGCCACCACGATCTGAAACACAGACACCGGCTAGAAACAAGAGAAAAGCGGAAGCAGGCCCAACTCCACCGAACCCCACGGCACCAAAGCGATAAAAGCAGGTGAAGCCGGGACAGAAACCAAGCTCAAGAAGGGAGGAAATGAAGTTTTCCCGAAGAACCCATCCACTAGCCTAACAAGGAGGAAGATCTTTGCGACAAGGAAGGTGGCACAGCCATTAGTCGATAGGGCCCGTGATGAAGCAAAGATCTCTGTTGCTATCGCCACAGTCCTGTCAAAATGCGAATGTAAGGCACCAATGAATTATCAGGTGTTCTCGAATAGGACAAACAGAACGTTCACCTTGACTGCCCCAGCTGGGACAGACTCAGGACAATATACCCGGTACCTAGACAAGCTGATGGTAGCACTGAACGAGACGATCGACGATGGGGGTACAAAGTTCCTCCTTTTTAGGAGGGCGCCCTCAGATATCAACATAATCGTGCAAAGTGTGTCACTTGCGGCGATCCCAAGAGACAACGAGGATTTGGAGAAGGCTGTATAAGAGGCATTCAAGGGGTCCCATAGGATAGATATATTGACGGCAAAGTTTCTGAAACCAGACCGGGCCGTTTCTGATGAAAAGAGGGCAACTTCAATCATCATTCGGGTTCCGGAAAACGAAGTAGCAAAAGTTACACCTTTGGTCCTCTTTATGGGTAAAAACAAACAGTCGAACGTGATGTGGCAGGCATCGGCAACGATGCAATGCCACCGCTATTGGATGTATGGCCACCCCAAGGCTGGCTGCAAGAAGAATCTGCCCGTGTACCCGATTTGCTGGTAACAGCACACTGAAAAAGATCATCGATGCAACGAACCGGCCTGCAGAGGGTCACAGAAGGTAATCCCTGCTTGTTGCATGATGACACCTACCAAATGTGCCGCCTGCAAGGGCCAACATTCGGCTCGAGACCTGGCTTGCCCGGAGAGGATAAGGGTGAAAGAGACTGCAAAAGAAAACCATGACTCAAGAATATCTTCCCGGGCCGCACCTTTAGGTGAGGAAGGTGTCACCCCCCCGATAAATTACGCCGTTGGGCCAGCATGTTGGGAACACCGCATTTAAATGAAAAGAGCAGATGGAGATTAAATGTTGAAGAACACAATTGCCGAGGGAGCAATAATGTGTTTCTTTCTTTATTTGATATTGTCAGAGGTTTTAAAGTTTCCTTTGTATGTGTACAGGACCCCCCACTGTATAATGGGCAATCCCTCAGGGCCCCAGGTTACGAGTGTGTTTTTTTACCCTCACCCAAGGTACGGGTGTGTACCTATGTGGCACTGAGGACTCTGATTAGTGTTTCCTTTGTTGTGGTTTCAAAGGATTTTGATATTTTGTACTTAAGAATTTTCGGAAAGGAGGGACCTTTATAGGCGACTGTCATTCCTTTGACTTGATAAATACTTATAACAGGAACGAGGGGGGACATACGGTTCCACCAGAGCAACTGTTTATCAAAACGAACGAACCGACACTTGTGGTCGGAGATTTAAATTTACACACGACCGTTACTGACCCGCTACGGACTATGGAATCCGGGGAATGAAGGTGGGGTGAGCACATTATGCGGCTGGCAGCGCAGAGAGGTTTTACGATTATGAATACACCTGGGGTCTACACGAGATTCCCGGACAATCCTACATTACACTGACTCTCAGTCATCGATTTCATGCTAGCCAATTCAGCTTTATTACCGCTGGTATCGAGATGGAGGGACCTATACCAACAGACAGGATCGGATCACATAGTTATACTCACAGAACTGGACTCGAAGGACTTACACCTGGCGACACCTTCTCAAGACTGGGACAAAATCAAATGGAGAGATGAGAAAGGGGTCCCAACCCCCTGAATAGAATCTTCCCTAAAAGAATATGTTGATCATGAATACAAAAATCTGAATGACCCAGCTACAGCTATTAAGACCTTCGAGGAGAACTAGTCGAGGTTGATACAGATGGTAAAAGGCTGGGCCACAATTAAGAGACCAACGAGGTGGTCAAAGGCGTGGTGGACGCCAGACATCACGGAGATGAGAAGGGTTTATATCTCTGCTGCCCTGCGTGTTGGACGTGACTGGCGCAAGGTGAAAGGAAAGATTGAGATAAGGAAAGCATACCGGACTGCAATTATGAAGGCAAAGCGGAAATTCTGGGATGAGTTCTTAGCCTCAGCTAAGAAAAACGACGTGTGGACGGCACATCAGTTCACCAAGCAACGGATCCTGAACAGATTACCTGGTGAAGATAGTAATACACCACAGGACACTGCGGCAATTATCATGAGCCACTTTTACGTGGAAAATCTGGACCCAATATCGTCGAAACCCCCATACAGTAGGGAACTTCGTTCGGCAGATAGGGACACACCAGTTGAGGTATGGGAGGCCTTGGAGAAGTGTAGCAACAAGTCTGCCCCTGGGCCAGATCAGGTCCCATATGGGGTTTGGAAAAACATAAGTCGGCTTAACGAAAACGTATTGCCCTTATTAGTGGACGACCTCCTAAGATGGGGGATTCACCCCCCATGCCTAAAAGGTTCAATAGGCGGAATTCTGCCAAAGCCGGGAAAGAGTGACTACAGAGAATGTTCGAGCTTCAGGGTTATTGCTCTGATGCAGACTTTCCCAAAGATTGCGGAATGAATAGTCAATCGACGCCTTATGATAATTGCTTATAAAACGGACATGTATTGTATCAATCAGACTGGAAGCCTGCCACAGAGGTCCACAGTAGAAGCAGTCTTATCACTGAAACATTGGGTCAAGGAGAGGCAATTCGCCGGAAAGAAGGTCTCAACGGTCTTCTTTGATGTGAAAGGGGGTTTTGACAACGTTAAACCATAAGAAGCTCATGGGGATCCTCGAAAGAAACCATGGAGGTCCCAACATACATAACCGATTGGATACGGAATTGCGTCGCTTTCCGAAAAGTTACATTGGCCTATCCGGGCTGCTTACTAACGGAATATAGAATCGATTGTTGGATCCCACAAGGCTCCCCCCTCTCCCCGCTCCTCTTTGTGATATATGTTCATGGGCTACACACAGCAGATAACCCAGAAGAGAGCTTTTCTACCTCATATGTGGACGATTTCCAGATTACGGGTGCGTCCAATTCATGGTACCGAAATTCGTGTTAGCTGGAGGGGGAGGTGGAAAGGATCATCAGTCGAGCAGAAGATCTGGACCTTTCCTTCAGTATTGCCAAGACAGAGCTGGTGCACTGGAGAACGCCGAGAGAGAGGCAAGAGGTCTCCGAGTGGCCAATAAGTTTTTTATCACACGTTATACAGCCGGCCGGGAGAGTGGTAAACTGGCTAGGTTTTTGGTTAGGCGATAATGAAGAAACAACGACACATTTGATGAAAAGGCTAGGGCTTACACAGGCCGCTTTCTTTGGAATTTAGAGACTATCGATGCAGGGAAAAGGACTCTCGCCATACGGAGCGAGAAGATTGGCCCCATATATCCTATTGCCAATTATGCTATATGGGGCAGAGATCCTCACCCCAAGCATCAACATGATGAATAAGATGCAGACGTTTTGGAATCGAGTCCTCAGAAGGATAACCAATGCCTTCTTCTCTACCAACCTGACGGGTTTGTCAGCAGAGGCGGGTTTAGCCCCGGTCCGACTCTATCTACTACAAGCGTCCCTAATGGCAGCAGTCCGCATAACGTCTGCCATTCCAGGGAATAACATTGCGACTGCAATGCTGCCTGGGAGTTTTCCGCTCCCGAACAGCTTCAGATACCCCATGAATAGGAGGAAGGCTTTCGACAGAACTGACGGTCTACGCCAAAAGGTTTGGGACTCAACTTCTACCACCTCGGTCCAAGTCCGCCTCCCGATCGATGAAATAGGGGCTACGGCTGCTGGGATATATCAGTCAAGGCCCTTTCTGGTAAAGCCAAACCGACTCACAATGGTACAAGAGGACGCCTAAAGGCGTATATCGAGGCCAGGGAGTGGGTTAGGAAAGAGGATCTTAAGAGATGGGTACAGGAGGCATACCCGGAGACCTATATATATCGACCGCCATACCGTGATTGCTGGACTTTCATGAAGCTTCCCAAATTCAAGGCCGGTAGGATACACCAGATGAGATCGAACAAGAGCTATCTATAAGGGCAGGCAAGCTGGTCCAGCCAGGACCAGGTTCCGACTTGTGATCTATGTCTACAGTCAGTTCAGACCTTCCTACACGTGATTACTCTTTGCCCTGGCCTGGCTCGGCCAAAGGAGTGGGTAGATCAGGGGATGTTTGACATAAGCCTAGGCTCAGCCCTATGGGAAAGAGGGGATAAAGGGAAAGTATTGATGAAGGGTCTTGTTTCCTTTGTAACGCAGAATAGGTTGAACTTTCCACTTAGGTTGGGAATATTTCCGTTTAGGAGAGACTCGGACCTGAGGTCCTGATTTTGATTTTTCGCCCTAGGGCTGATGACTTGATATTTATGATAGTGTTTATATTGTTATTTGTTATTTTATGGGGAAGGCGAAGTTTCTTATGTTATTGGGGTTTTTCGGCCATACCTCAGGGTGAATGCCAGGATTTTCCTGTACTTAGTACGAATAAAACCATGGATTTAACAAAAAAAAAATGTTGTCTTTAGGGAGTCTCATTTGCAACTATAATTTTTCAATTCCTTTGATAATCTTACTTCATAATCTCACTTTCGCAATTATTGCAACTATTCTATTTTCAACGTTGACTATTCTGTTTAATGAAATCGATTTCCTGAAAGCTTTGGTAGGATTCTTATTAGGAAAAGGATATCAAGGTTACTCGAATTCAGTATAAGTGCACTTGTAAGTACAAACTTCAAAGTTCCATTATCAATACTGAGCTTAAGTTTTTATTACCTCCCTCTTATTACAACTTCTCAGGATATCATAAATAGTGATTTTGTAAAAACAAATAATAATCAACTTTTTGAAAGTCCTAAATTTAATCCCTCAAGATAGTGCAATAATTAATAGAATAATATATGAAAAAGGGATGTATTTTAGTACCCATGAAGATCAAAATATAGTATTAGGAAAATTTGCTACTTTATTGTGTAAAATAAGCCTGTATAAGTTAAAACCTGACTATTGGGCCCCAACTACAAAATATTTATTTTTGCTTAACCATCTAGCTAGTCATTCAAAGTATATGTACAGTAGCTCAGAAAATATTTTAGAACTCTATATGACTTCTGTAGTATGTTTTATGTCCCAAAAACTAAAAAATTCACAAATAAACTTTTTACCATCTAAAATAACTTTAACTGCTTGTACATCTGTAGAATGAGAAATCATAAGTAATATATTACTGGTTGTTCTGTTATAATTCTTTGAAGTTGGATGTAGCTTGTGCAACCATGATGTCTTGCTAATATAATATCATTGGTATACCCCAAGATGTAAATTTTGGAAAATTGTCTTTCTATAGTTTAGTAAAATTGATAGTACATAAGTGTTTATTTATCTTGCACATATTTAATAATAATTATCTTTATCTTCTCAGAAACCTCTTTCTAAATTATTTTCACTTTTCAAACTGTATGATCCCTTCGACCTTATTAGTTAGATGTACCTGTAGAAGAAATCAGCAAAGTGTTTCTGGAGCCAATTTTACGATTGTGGCTAAAATCAGAAAGGAGGATTTGATATATGGAGCAAGTATAGCCCTTATACCTCAGGACATATTCAATCTACCTGGCTTTATGCAATCCTATCATCTACTATGGTTGAGCAAGTTCAATCTATGAAGCCTACAAGAACTAAACATGCTAGTATGACAGATATCCTCATATCAATCACTATTCCAAACAATATTATGTAAACTATAACTACCATGAGAGTATATAAAGAGCAGTAAGAGTTGGAACATAGAGTGAAGAAATAGGAAGAACGCGTTAGAATGCAGGTTTCTACATTGAAAGGGGTAGAGATAGGTAATTTGCCTACAAGAAATGGTTGTCCACTAGGGTATAAGAAAAAAGAAATCATGCAAAACTATGTACTTTAGAGTTATTGGTAAATTTGAAATCATAGCTGTAAAGCAGATTGGCTAAATAGAATTTTAATAGTTATAGAAATATTTTAAAGTTTTTTTTAAGGGTGTAGTATTTCTGTGAAGATATAGGTAAACTAAAACTGGTTGTATCTCAAAACTTATTATTTTGGTAACCATTGTTGTAATGCATTTTCCCGCAATTTTCAAAAAAGCCCCTCAGTCAGGTTTTAACTTATACAGGCTCAAATTAAGGATTTTGGTGAAAATAAAGTAAAAGTAAAATTGTATAGTTCTGGAAGACTAAACTCTTTTCGAGTTCTCCTATAAAAAGTGACAATTCCTCCTACTATGCTAAGTAGTAATAAACCAAAATTAATATTCCCTGTATTGTAGATTATAAAACTCTAACTTACAAAACCCAGTATTATCATAGTAACTCTTTTGAGCTTCAATCATATTCTCATATAAAACCTCAAACTTCAATAAATCTGATCTGTTATATTATATATCAAGATACTTAATTTAAATATAGAGTGTTTTAGATTATATATGAGTGTGGTTTTGATAGAACCTACACATTGGCCTCCAACAACAAAATATTTATTTTAGCATAGCCAGATAGATAGCCTTGTAGAGCACACTTTAAATAGCTTCCAAAATATTTTGCAACCTCCAACGACCTTTGTAGCTTGATTTATATAAGAAAATGTAAAATATCTGAAAAGCAGTTTTTTCTCATAGAAAGATATTAGGGCCGCCTGGCTATCAGTAGAACTTTTCTGTATGTCAATATGAGTTATAGTTGTTACTTAGTGAGATCTTAGAGCAAGGATGCTTTGTTCATTGAATAGTGTTGCATAAGGAACAACTTAGATCCTCATGAAATAACTAAGCAATTTCATATAATAAGACACCTGTGAGCTATGTTTTAGTAAAAAATTATCAGAATAGAGGGCTTAGCTAAAGAATTACCATTAAATGAGTAACAAAGATTTGATATTAGGAAGAGTAGCATTGAGGAAGTTCAAATTTGTAATACTGTATTTGAAGAACTTCCACTAATAGGTATTAAGGGCGAAAGGCGATTTGATATATTGAGTAAGTATGGCTTTTACAACCATTCTGAATTTTGCTCAACTTGCTAATATACAAGCCAACCCTAAAATCAATAAACTATGCAAAAGCGGCCTAAAGATGAAGAATAAAAGGAAGCTCTAATGTGCCATTAGCATCTCTAGTGGCTGCTGGCTGAAGTACTACACCCTTTAAGACCAAGACTTCAAGCAAACACAATAAACACTTATTTAAGAATATTACCTCCATGACAACCAACAATAATACTCTTGCTACAGGTTCTGTAGAAACAGGTCAAACCTCTCTGATAAGTCATCCACTACTAGATCATCAATCAATTGAGGAAGAATTCCTGTAACAGGCACTAGCATGTATGAACAGTTATACAATAGAGCCTAAGCTGTAGCCTGCTATCACTTTGGTGTATAAGGGAGGCCTGCTTAGAGGCGAATACAAGGCGAGTACAATAGAGTGAAGGGGAATAAGAGGATCACTGTTCAACCAAGGGTATTCACTGTCTAGGCATCTGTCTGAAGTCTGATGTCTCCTGCTAGCCAGGAGACAACTCTTAGATATATGAAATCTTTCCTGCAAGAGCTGAGGCTCAGGAAACCTGCAGCCACTATCATTACTGGTTAGTGTACAGGTACCAGAATCCTGTGGCCCTGTCGGAGTCCTGGAAAGCCTGGGCTTTCCCACAATACTCCCTCTATCCTACTGCCGGTATACATGACCTGTTCCTTCCCATGGAACTCCTGGGGTACAATCCTGCTGACCCTCCAAAGCATACAGTAATCGGGTCGCCAGAATCTAAAGATTCCACTAGGGAAATCAAATACAAAAGAAACCAAATCAAATGAATATAATCTGACAAAGGAGAGGCTAACAAGAGTGGTAATAGAGGTACCAGAACATGTACACATGTTACAATTCCCAAAATCAAAAAAGTTTGGTTGACCTTTAGGCTCCAAGAATAAATATAATAGGAAATTAATGTAAATAGCATATTTTTCCCAATTTAAATTCATAGCTGTATAACCTGCATATAAAATAAAACTTTCATGAAAGTACTTTATGTTTTTTTTTTCTTTCATGGAGGAGTCGTTATTCTAGAGTAGAGAAAAAGAAAAATGCATTTATCTCAAGATTGATTTTCTCTGGTTGCCACCCTTCAAACCTGTTTTCCTGGCTACAACTAAAACAGCCAATGTGTACCTTCTAACAAAACCGCACTCATATTCCACTTTCCTAAGGGCGCTTGAATACTTACATACCCACAATATGACAATTTTCACATGTGACACTAATTGTTATAGCAGATTCTTCCCAAAATCCTCAATTGACCAATCCTTTCTCTCTATAGGTCAGACAACTCTAACCTTAATATCTTGATCTTTCTACCTTGGCTCTTCCTGTTCTAGCAACTCATTGTGCACATTGTCTGACAAGGTATTTCATCACTTGTTAGTAAAATATGTAGAACATACCTATTGCACAAGTCCTAACATGTTATTATATGATTATTGTTGGCAGTATATATTATTGTGCCTTTTTCTTAGCAACTGTGGAATATAAGGCTCCAAGATCAGGTTGCATTCTTAATTGATCATGCTTCATAAGCTATTGTTAGCAAATTCGGAATTATAGGATGACCAACAAGGTGTGCCACGATAGATATCGTCTTAAAAGCATAGAAAGATTATCATGAGGCCCTTTTTGTCATTTGTCAGCTGTCTGTGTGCTGCTTTAGTCTTATCCAAGGATGGATTTACTTTTTTTAGGAAGCATTGTGAGCCTTGTTTAGGTGGTGGTATAACGCAACTGAAAATGTGTACTTGATGTCTCTTCCAAGCAGTGGTATTTATCCTTACTTAGCACTGCTGACTAAACTTTCACCAAGACTTATGTCTAGTGACAGTATCACATTATGTAATATGATATAATATCATATGGTACATCTTCATTCTGCCTGCCATCAACACCCTTGAGCCCTTTTCACCATACTGAATGGCTTTGTTAAAACTTAGGCTCAATATTCATTGCTTATACGGCACCCTCAAAGAGCAAGAACTTCTGCGGTTCAATTAAAAACAGATACTATTTTTCTTAGACCAGCACACTCCTTAGTAGGATTTTTGTCAATTTATTCACAAAATATTTGCCTCGTTGGTGAGAGGGTGATGATTGGGTTCGTGCCGGGCTCTATTGAAATGCAAAGGCACGAGCTATCACGCGGACTTAGGGGACACGACTATTGGAGCATATGCTCTCCTCACCAAATGCATATAATATCACTCGTAGCGCGAGTATCTGTCGAAGAGAGACAACTGCGGAAACCCTTCATGCCGGAGCGAGATAGTCACCCGCCATCCGGCATCTGCTCTCACCACACCTCCAAAAGGCTGTGAAGTATCCTAGAAAAGTATCAAGCTCTCGAGCAAGGATTTATTTCGCATGAATGATACCGATATCACAACTTCTGACTGCTTCGCCCAGCCCCACCCAAGCATGATCTCCCTCCATTCGCGAACCAACCAACCAAGCCTCTGCCCACCGGCCCAACACTGCTAGCAAACCGCTATCGCAAACGGCCCGGCCCAACAAAATCCGCGATAGTGCAATCGACGGACTAACGAACTAACCAGCCAACAAAACAAACAAAAAGAAAAAAGGCTTGATATTTTTTTTCAAACACATCGTAAAAACCGCCGCAATAAGACACCGAATGTCGCAAGCTAGAAAAAAGGAAGCAAAGCACGAGTGGTAGTAATGACATAGAATCGCCAAACAAGCACCGACAACGACCAACCCAGTAACAGGATGAAAGTTAAAAAATGAAAAAGGGGGAAGAGAAATGTAAGGCAAGGAGAAACGTTATCAGAACTGAAGTATGGTTACATGGCACTAAAGACATGATTGCACAAACAGATGAGACCTCATCAACAGTCGAAAATTTGGTAAAAGTAAAAACAGGAAAAAAACAATGGAATTAACCAAGGAAATGCGCATGATACGAGTGTAAAAGAAAAACCAGGCCAATCAAGAAAAGAGATAGAGATAGAGATAGAAGAACCGAAGTGGAGCGCGCATTTTCATACGAGATGGTTATGAAATGCAGGGACCCTACGAAACTAAGGGCTATGAAGAATGATGGACAGCAGGGCATTACTTAAGTCTGATTCTGTACGGCAGCTGGGGAGCAGTAGAGCTAACGGAGCTGGCGGTGTAGCGGCTCGTTGGGGAACCTTGGGTTTCCAGGGCCGTGGGGGTGTTGAGGCAGCTTGAGACCATCGTGGGGAAATCCAAATGGCGGTCCATGCATACCGATAGGGGGTCCATGAGGTTCAACATGGGGGTGGTGGGATTGGAATTGAATATGGTAACCTTGTGGTGGGGGCCCACTCATTTGCGGAGGCGGGGGTG
>QFET01002876.1:4408-23969 GCA_003316355.1 Tuber calosporum
TGTCCCAAAATTTTTTTTTTTTTTTTTTTTTTTCTCTTAAAAATTCATGGACTGGACAGCTGATATTGATTTAGTAGGTCAGGCTACCAACGACATGCAAACCAAAACGCAACGAGATCCCCGGCCGATGAACAGACTACTAGTAACTTACACTGTGTGATAGAAGTGTATTCACAACTTCACAACAAGCGATAAAATAGACTTGCCAAATCCGGGGATTCAAGCGATTCTGGACCAAGATCTGACATTGCAGCCGCCGGATCGGGTTGCTGGGGGCCGTTTCGGGTTTGAGCCTATGAGCATGCGAGCAACAGTATGAACTAACGTCGGTGGCTTTCCATCAAACTCGGCAGTGAAGACGGAAGTGAAAGACCGTAAAGCGGCCAAAACTCTAGATTTTCTCTTATGGTCATCACTCGGCATTTTCTTCTCTCTTGTGTTTTGTGTTTTTGTTTTGTCCTCTTTCTTTTTTCCTCCATTGTGACTTGTGGTTTGTGAGTTATCTTCAGGATATCACAGACTCAATTGGGTATGTGCTATCATATCATCGTGGTATGACTGGCAGTGCCCGAGCGCGGGATCACCTCACTTTCATGGGACACTCGCAAGCCCTGAGCTTCAGGCTAGCCGCATACTTCTCATCAATAGCTATCGTCATAGCCGTTGTCGCCATCATCATGGCGGTGCTCCACTTGGCTTGGGTACAGGTATTGAGAAGTTTTCAACCTGCCGGTAACTTGCTTGAGTCGAGCGTCAAATATATGTGGTGTTGCTGATTTGCCTATTTCTAGGAATTGGCGAGTTCCCAGGGGCTCTAAGAGTGGGTCCTCTCAAGGTGCTCGCGCTGAAGAAAAAAAGAAAGAAAGAAAGACGTCAATCCAACAAACATCTAGCCACGAGTGACCATATTTGCCCTCCACAAGAGGAAGGGACAACCGGCTCTTTTGGAGGACGTAGAAAAAACAAGGGTATAATCGGTAGCGGAAGTGTTGTTCTGAGACATGTTCAGGACCCGGTAGGAAAAAGCAAGAGTCCCAACCCGAGAACCAGACAAACGGCGCCTTAGAGCGATCCACACACCACCCACCGTTGGAATTTCTGATGTTTCCAACATCCACCCATCCCCTGAACATCAATAATCTTTGCCCTGGGCCCTTGGCGGGAGTTGTTGTTACTTATTTTTATTTATTTATTCCCCAGCCAACGGACGAACCCGTGTCTAAGTCCGAGACCTCCGGGCAACCTTCACCAAGCTAGCTTGCGCAGCGCTTACAGCTTCCATCAGCAGGTGAAGGCTAATATACCTAGTCGAGTACGGTATCTGCTTGTGTCCGCTTCATCCATTGCCCTTTGGGTGTAACGAAGGGTTAATATCGCCAAAGGCACATGACGGTAGTTCCTACAGTTCTGTCAGTGTTACGCTGTTGGCACTATTGGCGCCTCAAGTGACTCTTTCTTTTTCCTCTCTCTCGGAGTTAAGGGCTGTTTTAGCATGAGGAACAGGCGAGGGATCCCACTGGGCCGTTGGATGTGGGAAGTTTGATTAGTGAGGTTTGCGCTTCTACCGTAGCTGAAGAATAGGCGAAGGGTATCACACTTCGCATTTTTTCTCTCTAGCCACACAAGGCTGTGTGTGAACAGCCTGGCCTCGTGGCGAGAGAGTATTTCACAGATTCTCACTCGTGCTCCTTGCTGCTTCGATGTGTACACCACGGTGTGACTAGTTTGCTGGGTAGCAGCCTTTCGTTTGTCAAAAGCATCTACCTCCGGGGTGTTGGCATGAGCAAGTTTTTATCCGCGCAGACTCGTGGTCACGCGGGGCCCATGGCGGCTTCTGATGAAAGGGCGTAGATGAAAGGCACAAGGTATTCCAAGGTGAGCGATTGGGTGCTTTGGAAAGAGGTGCTATGGATTTTCCATCACGAATCCGGACGGTGCTTTAGCATTGTGCTGGGAAGTCTAAATTATTTGCATCGGGGAACCTCAACGAGTAACGGCAGCATCGCGGGCCTCTATATGTTTTGGGCGTATCGGCTCGCCGGATCTTCGTTTTGTGCTACCGGCACTGGCAACATGCTGGAAGGGTTAATTTACCTCTGAACTCACAATACAGGTACTCGCTCGGGAATCCGCAGCTTGCGGCAGAGGCGCGAACGTAGGCCACTACGCTAACTAGATTAGTATATACATGTCCTATAAACGTGCCATCCGTTTCTTATGTCCACGGGCAAGAAGTTGTGGCACTGGCTGCTGGTGCTGGTACCACTGTGGCTCGGAGATTTTTAAGTTTACCGTTTTCTATGATACCATCTGCGCTTTATCTATCCTCCCCCACCACAATAAACCTTATCATAACTACAGGCGCCAGGGTGATTGGGTTATGCATCGTAGGGATGAGATCATAAGATATCTTGGGGTAATGGGGGGGTAAAATAATAATAATCAATCTCGAATGGGGAATGAGGGATCCACATCTCTTTTACCATTGGATCGCGGTGGGGGCCTGAGCCGTATGAGTGATAGAATTCTGGATGCGAAGCCTGCTAACCCGGGTGAAAAAGAAAAGGAGCATGTATCACAGGAACGTTTCGGGGATGCTCAACACCATTTCTGAAATTTGTTGAGGTGTACGGTAACACCACAGACCCTGAGGTATAAGAATTTGACAGGATTCCCTTTTTCTCCTTATCTTCTCTTCTGTGAAGTCATATTTTCTCAGCTAGTATGCGGTGTAAAAAGTGATGCGATTACCGTAATTGGTTTTATCAGAACTCATTATTCACTCCTTGGAGATTGCCAAGACTAATACTCATTGGCGCTGGCGAGCTGGAGATGACAGCAAGCAGAAGGCAAGGACGAGAGTTCACCACCGAATTGACTATAGTAACATCGCTTGTCTCCATCCTATACGGAAGTAAAAATGAAAATGATGGCGGGTATTTTAATCGAATCTGAATTCATCTGAATTTGTGACTTCTTTTTCTTCTTATCCCTACTTTGATTCCTGTTCCATCTTTTGCCATTCTTCACCCAGGATTTTGGTATGATATCTGGACTCTACTAGTGGTAAAACCTGACCTACCATACAAGTAGGGCCAGAGTATCATACGCTACTCGCTGCGCAGCAACGGAATTGCCCACAACGTTTCATACCTTAGTCTATCATCGTTGCTTTATCGTGGGGTTCTCGTCTGTCACCCTTTCTCGTCATTATCGCGAACCTCCCTCGCGCCTCTCCGCTTCGTTTCTCCCCCCCACCCACAGCCTCTCTTCATACACCCCCGCGTGTCTTCGGAACACAGCACCATTCGTCAATATCACGAAAAAAATAAAATAAAAGATACATGACTCTTACTATGGATGTTCTACGGTAATTGTTTTCCCCCTGGAATATTTATCCTCCGCTTCACTTCGTACTCCATTTCAAGATACGTTTCTCCCCCCCTCCAACCCCCTCAACCCTTCGCATTCTTTCATTGCTTCTCGAAATCAGTCACATATTCTTTTCCTTCCTTCGTATATCACTTTGTAGCCTTTCCCGCTACTGCATTGCCACTTCGAGCTCCTCCTTGGGTTCTTATCATGAAAAAAGCAGTGGTGGATTGGTTTGGTTTCCATGCTGATTACGAGTTCAGCACTGATGATGTCCCTGTCTCTCGTCTTCGTCGGAGGTCCAATGTCAATATTGATGCGATCCATGAATTTCCCGTCGATAGTGAAATGGCCCCGGCTCAGTTGTATTCCACGGAGTCTGGCAGGTTGTTCCATTCGGGAAAGATCGCAATCGTAACTGTCGGGCTACCGGCAAGAGGCAAAACGTACGTTCTTTCTTCTTTCTTTTTTCCTCGAGGAATGGATAAGTGAATCTGTTTATGCGGCTCCTGTGCTTGCTTTGCTGCCCGGACAAACAACCTTTCGGGGAAACTGATTCTGGTGGTCGGGGATACTTAGGCACGTTTCTGTGGCTCTCTCCAGGTATCTGCGCTGGTAAGTCCGATAATTCTTTCGTGGGCTGGGCTACTCCTGACCTGCATTTTTGGCTGCTTGATATATGCGCTGTGCTAAAATGGTCCGCATACAGGTTGGGAGTGAAAACCCGTGCTTTCCATCTGGGCGATTATCGCCGTGCGCACATGGGCCCAGGGAATGATGTCCCGCATGACTATTTCTTCGTTGACGGTGAGGCTCCCTTATTCGTCAGGATCCCTGACTCTCAACCCGCTGTCCATTCGGCAAGGTTGGTCAGACTCCGACTTGGGTGATGTCAGGTGTCGTCACTTTTTTTCTCGCCCTAATCATGCTGCATGCCTGCCACCTCTGCTCCGTATTCCCTTGCCAGAAATAGTTTGATAACGCACTGTACTAACTATTGCGAGTCTATAGCATCTCCATCTGCTGTGAAGTTACGACAGACTATCCTTCAGAAATGTAGATTCGACCTATACCACTTCCTAGATCATGAAATGGGCCAGGTGGCTATTTATGATGCGGTCAATCCTACTGCTGAAGGCCGTAAGCAACTTTCAAAGGAGTTTTTAAAGCATGAGATTCAGGTACATGGTTCGCATTCTACCTGGTCGGTTATGGCATTTTGTTGAAATTCCCTGTGCTCGCAGACTATATTCATCGAATCCTATGTGGACGATCCAAAGATTATTGAGCAGAACGTTAGGAGTGTCAAGATTTCTTCCCCTGATGTGAGCTATCAGTTCATATGTATGATGGGTGGCTTGCTGCTGATGAATATAAATTTTTTAGTACCAAGGGTGGAATCCGAATGACGCGGTCCAGGATTACATCCGCCGGATGGGGGCTAAAATCCCCCACTTCGAGACTATGGATGAATACGAGCTTAATTACATAAAGGTGGACACTCCCTGGCTTGATATAGCATATAAACAATTAACGGCGAGTGACATTAGATGATTAATGCTGGTGAACGTATTATTGTCAACAATTGTCGCTTCGGGTATCTACCTAACCGTATCGTATTTTATTTGATGAATCTTCATATCAAATCTCGCCAGACTTACTTTGCTCGTGCTGGAGTTTCTACTGGGGAGGATTCCTATAAAGCTGACGGATTACTTTGTGATGAAGGGGAGAGTTACTCTCAGCGTTTGTGTAATGCTCTTCTAGAGCATCGCAAGAAGGAGAGAGAAGAGTTTATCAGACAGGGCGGAAGTGATGAGGAATTGAAACCTTTGACTGTGTGGACCAGCACTAGACGTAGGACAGTCCAGACCGCTGCCCACCTCCAGGAGAGGGGTTTCAAGGTTAAGCAGAGACCTCAAATGAGTCAATTGAACCCTGGGGATTCCGAGATGACCGAAGAAGAGATTAAGGCGCATTACCCAGCTGACTGGGATAAGCATCAACTTGACCCTTATCATCATAGGTTCCCGAGAGGCGAGGTATGTGGGGGAGATACCGCTATTTGGGCGCACTGGCTAATTGAGATTACAGAGCTACCATGACCTTGCCGTTAGAATGGAACCCATCATTCTCGAACTCGAGAGGGAGAAGAACGACCTCTTGATCATCGCTCACGAGAGTGTCTTGAGAGTCTTGTACGGGTATCTAATGGCCTGTACGACCTCTGATATTCCTAGTTTGAAGTTTCCCAGAAACGAAATTGTTGAAGTAAGTCCCCGTGCCACTTGCTCTCACTGATCGAAACTGAATCCCCAAGATTCTCCCCGAGAGTTACAATAACAGGGCGAAAAGGATACCCATTCCTCACACCGATACCGAGGGCGCATACGTCCCTTAAACGAGTTCCATGGCAATCACTTCCATTTCCCTTTCTCTGTGTTCGTCTGTCTTTTTTTTTTCTGTACCAGTATTACAAGCTTTGGAACCCCTGTAATGCGTATGCGAAGAGGTTTAAATAGGTTTTTACGGAAAATTAGAGGAAGGGGGCGAGGCCTTGCATTGAGTTGCTCTGATGGGTTTTGCTGTTGGAGTGGTGTTGGGGCTCTTTTCTTTCTGGTCTTTCAGTTGGTTTGTGTGTGTCCGCTTGATCGGGTGGGGGTTTGGCTGTAGTTTGTTTTAATTTAAATTGGGTATCACTAGTGTTAGCAAATGGGGTGTGGTGAGTACAGGAATAGGAGTGATGTTTCGGGGGATGGGTGTTGGCGCGCGTGCCGAGATGAGGTGAGTTAGACTTGGGAGGGTAGGTATGGGTATCATATCGTAGCCTGAGGAATGCTGTCATGATTTAGAGTAGCATTTGGCTATTATGTATAAATTTGGATTCGTTCTGCTGGCAGAATTGTGGGTTGCCTTCACTGGTAAGATATATCTTGAAGATTCGCCGAGTTTACCAGATATCCCACTCCTGCTCCCCTTGGGCCTGTTTCAAGTTGGCTTCGACTTGACTGAGGATCTACTTCAAGAGGTCATATCGTACCCCCATCTCAACATCTCCGTGTGGGAACTGTTCTGAGTGACCAGCCGGGCACACATTCTGCAAACACGTATCATACCAGCGATAACAGCGGGGATATTTACCTATAAGTGGTACGCATATTCATCACCCATCACTCAATCACTCTCACACACACACCCTCATCCAGTAGCAGCAATACGGTACGTGATGTCTCGCAGCGGAAGATGGAACGGGACGTAGGAACCGCTAAACAATGGGTTCATCCTGCGGAGCGGCAGCGAGCGATACGAAAGTGAAGTGGTGGATCACAGCCACACACGGAGCATACACGACAGTCGAGCCCTGAAAACGGAGTACGGGTAAGTCAGCCCTCACAAAGAGGAAATACCGGAAGAAGAAGAAGAAAGAAAAAAAAGGTCAAGAAATGGAGAAGAAAAACTACCTTGTCATAATTGTTTTTCATAATGGATTGGATATACACTTGAATTGGGTTGTCGTGACTTCCCCCTTTCCGGTTGGATTATTTCATCATCAACGTGTTGAGTTACTTGTAATTTATAGGTATCATATGTCTTGCTTTTATCCTTTGGAGGTATGGTATATCGTAGTATAGAACGGGAATTCCATGGAGTTACAGTATTGGATATTTTCGTATCGCTCACTTACGGTACTTGTGTGTAAAGTTTCACTATACAGTAATGATATATATCCGTTGTTGACTAATCCCCTGTACAGTATCGTACCATATACCGGGAGAGTGAATGGGAGGGAAGGGGAAAGGAAGGGATACCGCACCGCTTTGACGTAGGTAGGTAGGCTTTCAACCCTGTAACCATAACAGTGATTTATTGTATTATTATATTATTATTATTATAATTTTGAGGTTATTCCGAGTTGGATGTGATATATCCGTTTTCGTCGACGGTAGTTTCCCAGTTAACTAAAAGTCCTATCATGATTAGGAAATAAACCAACTCGAGGGAGGGATATTACCTTCCCGGGTGGTCACTCGGTTTTCGTACATGTATGATATCTGGAAATTGAAAACTGCTGGGATCGGCTGCTGTTGTTTTGTCTGATGCATTGGTAGTTTTTGCCTCCCGTGTAAGTTAGGACCTAGACTGCGGGTATGATACATCGAGCAGGATTTCCTGGCGTGGGTAGACTCTTACGATGGATTATAGAGTGGTTGATGTATACCTAGTGATTGGAGTGAGGGTGATCATTAGATGTCACTCGGAGTCTGGTATGCTGGTGGTGGGGCGAGGGGGGTTTATGGGTGATTGGGCACCTGGGGATTGTGTCATCGGTGGATGGAAGGGGTGGGGAGAATTGCCACTTGTCGAGGTTATTGTGGGGTGGTGAATGGTAATACTTGTAAATTACAAGTACAAGTAGCTTTAGTTGCAACTCGACCCGGGTTACAACCTTCCCGTACCTCCCACCAGTGCCACAAATGAGATTTCGCACACTTCCATCATCTTTGATACATCCTCGACCACCACCACCACCACCACCACCACCACCACCAATGGCCCCCAACCCCCCCCGTCCTCGCAAACCCGCCTCCAGCAAATCTACCACTGCTACTCCATCATCAAAATCCACTCCGACAAAACAACCCAAAAAGAAATTCGTCCCGAAAACGCACACAACCGCCGGCGTCGCCATCAGCAAGAACAACAATAAAAAGCCCAAGGATCCCAAAAAGCAGCGCGAAGCGCTCCTCGCTAGGCTGGAGAAGGAATTGCCCAAGTTGAATATGATTACCCCGGCTGGCGTGGTCAAGCCGAAGGGGAGGAAGAAGGGGAAGGTCTTCGTCGAGGATAGGGAGAAGATGATGGGGATTTTGAATAGGGTTAGTGACGGGGTCGAGGGGCGGGAGAGATCGAAGCTGGAGAGGGCGGTGAGTTGTTTCCTTTCCGCGTGCGTTGGAGGGAGGGGGGGGTGCTGATTCAGCGGGGAGGTTCACAGAGGCAGTTGGAGGCTATTCGCGAGGAGAAAAGGAAGGAGGAGGAGAAGAGGGATGCCGAGAGGAGTAGTCGGATGGTAAGTCTTCTTTTACTCTCGACCAGGTGGAAGAGTTGGGCTGATGGGATGATAGGAAGGCGCGAAGGATACTGTGAGGAAGAAGCGCAAACGCAAGTCTGCCCGGGCTGCCCCCGAAGCTCCGAAAAGCCCGTCGGAGAAGACGTCTCAAGGGAAGAAGATGGTCACTTTCGCTTAATTCCCATCATGCCCTCTAATATATCCTGCGGGGAAGGGATTTAGAGGATGCTCTTGTAATATATCATTGCCCAAGGTGGGGTTTTGTTTTAAAAAGTGGGAAATTTAAAAAGGCGTTGGGTATCTTTTCTATTCACGTTCTAGTTACTCTATATAGGTGCGCCGGGCGAACGAGTGTTGGTTTACCGTTTTAGTGCTTTACAAGGCTAACTACTACCACTTCTCTTGCGAATGCTGTAAAGAAATCTACGACCTGGAATCATGTTAGTATTGTACTGAGAGAGAGAGAGAGAGAGAGAGAGAGTAGGAGAAACTAAGCGCACAGTTCTAGCAAACCATCTACCACCCCCATATTCAAACCATGACAAGTGACCCCCAGTAGGGGTAGTAGCCATGAAACAGTACGGATTGGCCTTGACCTCGTCATATGGGACTGCTTCATCGACCGCAACCTGGCAGGGTTAGCTGCTATCTTCAGGCGCCGTAGTGTGTAGAGTAAGGTATACAGGGTCATCCTTAGCATGTAATATAAACGTCGGCACGCGAGCTTTCAAAAGGTTATCCACCGAAGACGCATCCCTATAGTATGCTCCGACAGTAGGGTATCCGAATATTCGCGCAGTGAAGTCACTGCAATTGCGGTATTAGCCCCAGTAGAAGTCAAATATTGATAGGGAAGAGGAGGTGGGCGTACCGGTCAAACTCGTAGAGGTATTTCCCGCGACGGACAAGATCGACGTCTATCCGGGGGTCTCCGGAAAAGTTGTCAATGTGGGCTTCAAAGAGGTTTCTCATGTTTCTGGGGAATTGTGAGTAATTGGTACTTGTATAGGAAGGGGAGGTTGAGGGATGCTCACCTTCCCATAACCTGAGAGTAGACTTCGGACCCCAAATAAGTCCTATTTAGAGCCTTACTCGCGACTTCTAAATTCCAAGGACTAGAGCATAACGCTACAGCTTTGAAAACACACTTTTCACCTTCTTCGCCGATATACTGCTCAAATTCCCATCATATGTCAACCCTGTTCCCCCCATCGCTCAGAGAATCGCGAACCCACATTGGTCAAAATATTAGCCCCAAATGAAAAGCCTACGGCATACAATGGCCGCCTCGGGTACACCTCCTGTAAATACCTCACCGTCTGCCTAAGGTCTTCGGTAAACCTAGCATTGAACAGCTGCCCTGTGGTGACCGTTGAAAGCGCACATCCCCTGGCATTAACCACACAAGCAAAAAACCCACTCCCGCCCTCTTCAACTTTCGCCACCAATGGCGCTAACACAGAGCGAAGGTATAACTCATGACTTCCGCCGGATAGCCCATGCAGGGCTATGACCATCGGTGTGTCGTCACCAGAGCCTAATTTTGCTCCTTCTTCCTCCGTCATATACCTCGTTCGCGGCGGCAGCTCTCCTCCCATCGCCGCCTCCGTCGGGGTGGGAACGGGGGGGAACGTCTCGGGCACGACAAAGTCCACAGCAAACTGCCCGCCGTCGGTCGAGTTTCGCAGGTGCCGCCGGGCATAGTAGATTGTGTGCGGGTCATTCCATTTTACGGCCGTCCAGAAGGTCTGTAAGTGCCCATTGAAGAGAAGGGGATTGGCCTGAAAGGGGGTTAAGAGGGGGGTCGCGAAGGCGGGGAATGGGAGGGATTTGGCCTTAGTCTCCAGTATTATGGAGTTATGGGAGTGGTGGGGGGTTGGGTGGGCAGGCCAGAAGGGCATTATGGGATGTTATTGGGGGGGAGAGGTATCAGGACTGTTGGAATGGTGGGCGGTGAAAGTGCTGTATGGTGTTCTTCCTGTGTTGGTGTGCTCAGCAACCGAGTTCAGGAGAGCTGCTCCATGCAGAGTTCAGTCTGGTGAAAATATACCCAATACATATTTCTTTCCTCCATTTCCCTCTCCCAAGCTAATAGCACTTTTTTCTTACTTCCCCAATACCACAATGTGATAATTGTGCACTCCTATTATATAGCTGACCGAAAGGGAATTGTATTAAAGCATGAAATCTTTTAGTAAAGTTATAGATATGGAAAGATGAAAGTCCCATTTTCCTCCTTATTGTAAAATAATCTGGAAAAAGAGACAGGAAGGGGTTTAATACTGTATTTGGACAAATTGACACTGTGGTATTAAGCTGGATTTACCTCTCAGATCTACTTAAGTATTTTTTGATAAAAACATTGGAGAATTCTGACGTAAACTAAATCTTTTGTTAAATGATAGGATTTATCTGTTTTTAAGGTACAGACTTGGCATGCAACAAGAGTTAGGGTGTGAGAAACTTCTACAACAGGTCAAAGGGAAATCAAGTTCCTTAAAGTCCCTCTGGTATGAATCTAATCATATATCCTTTCTCATGCTAAGTTTCGTATATGAAAGGACAAAAGCAGTCCAATGCAAAACTGGCAAGGGTAACAAGGAAAATCTTTCTGATAATCTTTCAAAAAGATAGTATCATATATCATCAAATATTTTTGGATATGACTAGTAGACTTACCCATAGAGAAACCAAAGAATCAGATTGAAAAATAAACCATCTTCTTATTTGACTCTATTACTTCCTTATTATAATATCCAAATTATAAAGTAGAAATTTTTATTCCTTCTCTCTACCAGGTTTTTATAAGTATAAACGTAGATTCAAATAAAAAAAATTCTTTGTATAGTTTCTAATAGCCCATACTTCATCTGTTCCACTATTGCTTATACTTGTAGTTAGGAAAACTAAGTATGATACAAAATCAAATCATATGATACTAAACATATAAGAATAGATACCAAAAAGCAAAAGCTTATAGTTCACATAGTACTAATTATTGCCAGTGTCTACTGCAGATAACTTGTCAGATAATGGACAAGTAAAGTTACAGGTACTTATTAGTCTTGCTAAATAGAATTAATTATTATAGTGGACAAGGTATATAAAAAATTTCTTGCCCCTCCCTTGATTTCCTTCTTGAATAAGGCTTATGAAATATATGTCAAAACAAAAGTTGTTGAAGAAAATACTTTTTACAGAATAAATAATTTCCTAATCTATTTTGATACAACTTAAAGAACAAGGTTGATTCTATTAAATGGACTATTCAATTTCCTGATTTATATATAATACAAAAACTCTAGTCAGATCTTGGGATTGAATTGAGGTAAATATATAAAAAGATAAAAGATATTGATATTTTAATTCTTATAATTCATACTGCCTTAAGAGCTGATATATCAAAATAGTTATTATAACTCATTAATAGTATGCCGAACAAACCTCCAGCAGTAATAGTATGATAGCCAAAGGAAATGCTAACTATTAATCTTGTGTTTTTTGTATTATCCTTTAGACTTTTTTTTCTTCACCAATATCCGTCAAATGTAGCAGGAGGCAGCCACTCATATATGCAGACAACCTTCATACCCATATAAAAACAACCTTATCAGAAAAAGTTCAAAAGACTTATACTCACACCCTACGTACGTTTTGGAGTGCACGAACCATACCAGCAACAACTATTTGGTAGCTACTTTTGGTCTGGCGTGCCTGGGACCGAATTTTATGTTTCACACTGTTGATGGCTCACGACTTCTTCTGGCGTTCTTGTGTAGTCACAAGTCCGAAGCACCGCTCTCTCTCTCTCCTGGCGTCCTACTCAGATCAAATTCCAAAGGCCAGAAGAAGGAAATGTTCATTCAGTCATCAACGGTTTGTTTGATTATGCGGGAAGGGATGGATATGAAAGAGGTAAAGATTGATGGTTGATTGATGGCTGATTGAGGTTCTCTTCGACTGATGGTCATGCCCTTCCTCCACGCCTTTCTCTCTCTCTTAAATAACACTTTTATCACACTCTCCCAACTAATGAATTCCAACACATCAAAAGTACACGATGTCCGCGAGTTTTTCACGCAACTAGCTGCGAGTCCATCCACGTGTCCGACAACATCGCCCAAGGGATTACCTACCAATGCAGAAGTCAACCTCTGTATCAATAGAAGTTATCACTTTTCTTAACTTTTCCCACAATCCATTATCAACAATGCATATCTCCAAAAACCCGGATTTCCCAACTTTCTCCCAAAACCTCATGTTGGCATGGATTTCCACGGCCACATGTAACCTTTTTTTTCACCCGGGTGCACGTTTTGGACCACTGATACCGGTACCTCTTGGCTCCGCCGGGTAACCCCATCCTTCAATGGAATATCAAATCAAGCTCCTTGCATCCACAACCCTAACCCCAGCCTGTCAGGTAAATCCTGTGCGGCTTCTTCACCACCTCAACTATGATAAACCATTTTATCCCCTTACCATGACAACTCCCAACGGCGGCGGATGGTATAACAGCGGCCCCGGGCCGTCCTACAGCAACAGCAATAATAGCAACGGCTATGGCTCAAATCCATACCCCCCATCAAACCCGATGGCACCAGGTCGCCCTCAGCAATCCGTCTCAACCCCGACACGGCCGCAGCTACCACCGCCCTTGACAAACCGCTACAGTAACTTTGAAATCACTATTCCGGTCAACCGCCGGCCTGCCGGTTACTCGAATAGCAATACTCCTAATACTCCAAGCACGCCGTCTAACACGACGGATCAGCATCTGACCTTGATTTCTATGGCCGAGGGGTACTTCGAGGCAGCGCATGCGAGCGGCTATAAAGCAGCTTTGGCAAAGGGGGGTGGGGATGCCAAGGCTTACTATAAGTTGATTGCTACGGGGTTGAGGGCCCTGGAGGCCGCTTTGCAGGTAGGAGTTTGTGGTGAGAGAAACGGAGTTGAAGGGAACATTTAGCTGATGGTGGGTAGTGTCGACTTCAACCAAGATTGGAAGCTATGGTCAGGCTACGATACGCTGGGATATTACACGAGGAGACGGAGAATGGTGATGAAGCCGAGGACGCTTTAAATAAAGGAGTATGTTGGCTACATGTGAACCGCACGGTGAGGTTCAGCGGCTAATATTTTTCTTCCTGTTCTTCCCTGCAGATTATGCTAGCGCAAAGGGTAGTGATACTTCAAACCAACCTGAACAACAGGAAATTAATGTGCTCGTAGGGGAATTTTACCGATATCAAATATACTATGCAACATCTTCTTGCGCGCATCATGCTACGAACCACTCCCAAAGCTTCTCTGAAAATGCTCAACTCGTGTATTGCTGACTCGGAAACGTATGTAGATACCCCAATATCCCCACTAGCACCTGGCTGACGGTTTACCCACCATAGCCTCGATATGGTCCACTGGACCTATTCTTTCCGGTTCCTACGCTGCAATATCCTAATGGAGGATTCCCCACTTCACGATGAGCAAGGTGCAATAAGCACTCTTCAGAAGATATCTAGCACCGCAGCCACACGCGATGATCATGGGATCTATCTACTCGCAAGCTTAATGGAGACAATGATTTCGGTTTCTTCCGGAGCCGACGGAATTGAAGCGGCTAATCGTGCCTTGGCAAGAGCGAATTCATTGCAGTTGGAGAGTATGCAAGGGATGGAGCAATTGGGTATCTTGCGGCAAATGTTGGACATCATGTGCTCGCTCATGGCTGGGCGCTATAGCGAAAGTGAGGTGAAGGTAAAGGTACTGCACGGAATGCTCGACCATAGTTCAAAGGCCCAGATTTGGACGCCCAGTGGGGAATTGGAAATATTGATAAATCCCTTGCGACTTGGGAGGCCCGAGGAAAAACTAAAGTTCAAATGGTTGACCAAAGAGGATATTTTCGTGTTAGGATACTTCGTCAGTGGCCTCTGCAAGTTCCAGAAAAATGTTGAGGAACTGGGGCGTGGGGAGAAATATCTGCAGGAAGGCCTCAGATCAATAGAACGTGAGCTGTGGCATCAATATCTGCTTTTCTTTTTTCCTTCAATCTTTTTTTTGCCGGACCATGGTTCCTGGGTTCTGACGGTTTCACAGGTCTATTGAAGGAAGATCATGTTGGCACGACCTCGCTTGTGGGAGCTGTGAACAAGTCTACATGGAGGCAAACGCTCAAGTGTCATGTCATGCTCTACCACACTTTCCTCCTTTGTGTAAGAACAGATTGGGACGGTGCTATTAAGGTGATTACTCCTCCTCATCCCGAGTAAGCTTGTACTCCAACACCACTGACCGCACTTCCTGCCAGGGATTCAATAACCTCCAGCAAGCCTTCTTGGTGCTACCACCCCAAAGATCCCTGCTACCAACACTAATCACCTACCTTCAAGCCGTAATATCCCACGGAACGAACAAATTGGATCAGGCCCTTGAGATCTACAAACTAGTCTACACGACTGTCCAATCCCCAGATTCAGAGCTCTCAATAATCTCCAGGCTGAACTCCATCATAATTCTCCGGCCGCGTGACCCCCGAGCAGCAGAGCACCTTATGACTACGGTAGAGAAACCCTGCACGTCGACGAAAAACTACCTCATGAAGGCAGCATATATGGCCGTCAAAGCTACGGAGCGAGGCGAGCTTGTCAAGACAAAAAACTATCTGAGCCTAGCCCTACAGCTCGCCACACAAACGACGAATCAGCAATTGACATTCATCCTTCTAAGCTTCATGTGTCACAGGTTCTTTTCGGGCGTGGTTAGCGAGCAGGCCGAGAAAAGTGCCAGGGCAGCACTGCAGAATGCCACGCGTGGGAGGGATAGCTTGTGGAGTCTTATGGGGGGTGAGATGTTTGCCGGTAAGTTCTTGTCAATGTGTCCATTTCGTTTTGTTTATCGCACCGATAGAAAAACGGACCCACGGGTTTTTTCCACCTCTTATCCCTCAGCCCCGTCTATCAATGGATTCGATTGATTGATTGACTGACGGACGGATCGGGAACGCGTGCTGTAGACTGTCTCGCGAGAAAGGGTAATGAGTACGAGGCTATGAGACAAAGAGATCTCAACGAGGAACCCAGGAACGCAGTTGTTGCGAACTTGACCCGACATATGCCCCCGGATGAGCATACCAGTGGAGGAGTGGGGTTTCGCGGAGTTGTCTAAAAAGTACCCGGGATGATAGGGTCAAGGCAAACAGGAAGCTTTTGCATTGAACTCTTTACAAACCTTGATATTTTTCTTTCCAACTCTACACCCCTCTAGAGGAAGGTATAGTAGTAGCACGTTTACTTATGGTAGACGATATCTTGGATCCATCGCCGTCGTGGGGAGATGCACTGTACGATAGAGGGTTTTCTTGACTTTTCTTCTGCTTCTGCTCTGGGTTTTCGAAATGTGGCGTTCTCCCCAATCTTTCTTGCCTTTGCCCACTACCGCAGTGTATACTGTACTTGTACCCCCGTGCAAAACACCTATTGTACCCATCGCCTTGCCGACCACAATCCATCCATCTATCGATTCAGTTCCACCCAGGCCAAACATTCTTTCTCTCTGCGCCCCCAAGCCGCTTCTTCCCTTGTTGTCTACAGTATACCGGCACTTCTCGAGGGCGTCTCCCGTGCTATACCCGAGTATATCTCCCGCACTCTCCACCCACCCCAGCCCGAGCACCCTGACACCCCATCACCATCACCATCAGAACTCCAAACTCCACCAACTTTTCAGCCAGCCACCACAACATCAAGCATCAAGGACACATTGCTACGAGCACTTGTACCGCAGTTTGTGTGAGTTGAGAAGGTACGAGCTTGGCAACAAGAGAAACGTGCCCCCCTGATCCGGTTTTTCTTCTCCCCACAAGCCACCAATTTTCAATGCACACCTATCCAGCAACAAAAAAGGAGAAGAAAAAAAAAAAAAAAATTCAGTGATTTATTTTTTGACAGAAGGTCAACCCAAGGATTCACATGGTCAAATGTCAGGCCACAGGAATTGTTCCAAAAAATCCGAAAGTCTAAATTCTGAGGGCTGAAAGCCATGCCAGTAAAGCCAATTTGTAGAGTGCTTGTACTTGTATGACACGAGGCCTTGCGCAGCAACCAAGTGGGCCAGCTACTTGTATATGCCTTTGTATCAGAATCAAGGAGTGTCAATTGAGAAGGAAGAAAAATCCGTGATCCTAAACTCCCAGCGGACGGTCCCTCATACTGTCAGAGTTCAGAGAACGACGGGATTTGTTGTTGTTGTTGTGGTTGATTCCAGCAGCTGATCAAAAATGGTAATTTTGCGTAGAAAACCTGCTGCCAAGATCGCGCTCACTGTAGAGTATCGTACACGTAAGAGTACTAGTACAAGTACTGTACCAGGCATATTGAACCCGAACATTTTGAGTCGGAATTTAGTACAGTATTGGCGCAGGGCTGGGCACAGACGATTCCCCATAATGTACTCGTACAGGCACAAATTTTTGCCCCCCTGCGTTCGGGTTTATTATGCCTATTACCGTGCTGTACCTGCTTGTGATGCGGTGTGACGGTAGTCGGGTGGGGGCGTCGAACAGTCCCACAAGATTTGATTTCTTCTCGCTAGATTCCTGGAGCACTCGAGTATCATTGGCCGTCCCCCCCACCCCACAATATGTTGTGGTGTTTGGCTGTGATCTTGTGGTTTGGGTGGAGTGGCGGTGTGGCTTTGTCTTTGTCTTTTAGGGGGTTAGTAGAGTACGGTACCGTACAAGTGCTCGTACTCGAGTACAAGTATGATGCTGTCTCAAGCCATCAAGCAGGGACAGCGGGCTGTGCCGTCCTTCGGGCCCGACCCGAGGAGGGAGTCAGCTGGCGAGTGGCTTCGCCCACGGTACAAGTAACTTTCTCTCCCGTGATACAGTACAAGTACTATTCGCTCGAGTATCCCCCATTCAGGAAGGGCCTGCCAGTTGCAATTGCTCATGGGTGTGTTGAAATCTCGGCACCAACCCACAACCCTCACGGCCCATGCCGTGCCAAGACTTTCTGGACGCTCTGTGGAATGGGGGCTTTTTTGGCAGCGCACTCATCCGGACTCGGGTATCACACTGCACTGTACTGTATCCAGACCGTAACTGAAGAACTCCAATCCAACTCACTCACTTCAACCCCCCAACAGATTTGTCAAGAAGTACTGTACTCGTACTAGTAACAAGTACGGCAAGAAAGCCATATTCAAAAAGAAAATAAAGAAAATAGGGTAACCCTACAGTGCCGGATTTAGAAACTACTCGAGTACCGTGATACTGTACGACAGTGATGGTACTCGTACTTGTACCTATCCCGGACACTCGGGTAGAACCAAAATCCGAAGAATCTGTCAGGGGCAACGAGGTACTGTACTCGTACGAGTACAAGTTATATCCGGGACAATGGATCAAGTTTCGGTGTAAATCTTTTCTCCTGAATTCACAGCAATTCATATGGGACAGCGAGGTATCTTTATTTTTCGAGATCCGGGATAGCGAGGTTTGGCTGCCCTATACCGATACTCGTACTCGAGTAAAGTACTCGTACAAAATTGGTCCACTCCTGTGCCTGACCAGCTTGGCGGGACCCTGGGTTAACCTTGATACCGTACCAGCACTTGCACGAGTACGAGTACTTTACAGTACATGCCGAATCCGAAAAAAGGTACCCGGAAAACACTGGCGTTTCCTCGGCCCATACAAGTGCAACGCCAAAAAGCCCCCGGAAACTAGCGGAATAAGAGAGTTTGTTGTGCCTCCCACCAACTGACCGTCGCAGTGGCGCATGCCAATGATCCCTGTGTTCAGGTACCGTACCACAGTGGTTACTGGATACTTGCACTTGCACTTGTACCTCCTCCTTGTAGAAAAGAAAAGAAAAAAAAAAAAAATACAAGGAAAGACCCAATCGTGGCTTCCACTTCTGCCCATACCGAAGCTGAAGAAGCGAAAATAAAAAAAAATAAAAAAAAAGGGAGGGATACAAGTGAAGAGTTTTTCTTTTTTATCTCAATTGAACCAAGATCTCTACCCAGTTCGTTGCTCACTCTACTTGTGCTTGGAGTACACAAGGGCCAGATTGCCGTCTCGTCCCTCAACCCAGGCAGGAGCGCCACGCGGGAGTACCCGCTTCAACTGTGCTCCCGAGTGAGAGGGTGTGTGGGGAGTCGCTGTTGGCAGGTTTTGATTTGTGTTTCCCATAGTCCCAAGGGGGAAATTTTGGACGCCCTAACTACAGTACGAGTACATTCCCAACCATCCCAATTTTCACGATACCCTGAAAGGTTCTCTACAAGCACAAGTGCCTACTACGAGTAGATATCTCACAAAAAGTTAATTTAGTTTAGGTTAGCCTGCAAAATAGCCCCTGTCTTGTACACGTATGAAGACATCTCCTCAGTGCTTGCTTGCAACTACTCGAGTACAGCACTGGCTGGCACAGCTGAGTTTATGGTCAAAAGATACAACTGCACGCTTACAACGCACAGAGGACTCCTAACCTCTTGTCCGTCTCTATCCACACCGCAGCGGTGGACGGTTGCAATTGCTTGAGTTGACAAGCGCTCATGGGACTGCCAACACGTGCCATGCCCAGCAAAGGCAAGACCAGAAGTGTGGAGTTCATGCATTGGCACTTTACTGTCTACCGTAGTGCCCTATGGGATTGCCCTATGCTGCGTGAGGTATATTTGTGTGACGGCGGGAGATGGAAAGCTTCTGATCATGGGGGTTGTGCAGTACTCGCAGGAGAGCTGGGCTGGGCATGCCGGCACTGGGGCACTCGTACTTGGTTCAAGCTCTTTTGTAGAAGTGGCCAAGGGGCTATTGTATGACTGGGGTTAGGTTGGATGGCTGGCTGAGGAGAGAGGAAGAGAGATGAAAAAAGGAGGCAAAGAGGGAGAGACAAAGAGTGAGAGGGCGGGATGGGTGTTCTGTCCGGCGGCGGAGGCCAAGCATTAGGTCAAGAGTTCAGCTTGGGGAGTGGGGGCGGGCCGACAACACTCGAGTAGTACAGTACCCAGAAGGTACAGAGTGCCTGTATACTCGAGTGTGTTATTCCATGCTTCTACCATACCTAAAGGGAATACAAGGAGTGGGAAAGAGTACAAATACCCCCCCCTCCC
>QFET01002877.1:0-77940 GCA_003316355.1 Tuber calosporum
TGGGCTAGGTAGTATCTCCGGAAAGGTTTTTCCTGCTGTGGCCAAGTTATCGCAGAAGGATTTTTAACCCTACCGGAAGGAGTACTAAAAGGTTATATTGCTTCGGGAAGAAGCCTGGAGAGGGGGAGCTGATGTTACACATATGGGAAATGGTACAAATTAGTTGATGTGATAGTATATAGAACCGAGAGGTTACTATATGACTACAACCCATGCTGGCAAGAAGATGTGTCTATAGCAGAGCTGCTCAGCCTCGGTGAAAGATCTAGACTCAAATGTATGGAGGACTATGACTCTTGATAATCTGCATGCATATGCACTTGAGTGCATATATGCAGGAAAGACGGCCATCCAGACTGATCAACTGGTATTCCGTAAGATGTTGGCAACTGGGCTACATCTACTTGAACTTAGTTCATTTGGCAAATGAATCGAAGGCTATTTACTGGTGGAGTGCTAGACACCCACGCAATGCTAAATAGTTCGAGGGATCATTTGACCGAGCGGGGCAGACATTTTCAGGGTGAAACTGGGTTTCCACTTACCATGACCCCGGCCATGATATCTAAGGATACTTCATATATATGGCCAACATAAGTACCGGGAGAATTGTATAAATAGTTAGCAGTCCCCCATAGTTAAGGGATCATTAAGCAACGGAGAAGAGACCTTAACAATATATTCAGTTATCAGTAAAACAACTTTACAAGCTTTCGAGAAATATCTTTACCCTTTATCTTTATTCTTACCGGAGCTTTCCTGACAACTCTCCTACCTTCTCAATACAAGCACGGCTTAGGCAATTCAGCAGTACAGATTTGGCTACCCCGTAACAGTATCGTGCTCTTCCTAATGCATTAAGTAGCCTCCTTAGGTTTGCAATAGGTTCGTCATCTTTCTGAGTATTGTCATTTCTCACTGTTAGGTCCGCTAGACATCTGATCCTGCCATCAGTCTTTCCTTTGACTGACACAAACATATGCTGCTCCTGGCACTTCAGCTCCCTCAATGACTCCTTCGTGCTGTTTCTGGTCCAGCCATGCTTTGAGTCGAATCTCGTACTTTTTGGGTACTGAGTATGTTGGCATCGTTTTCAGATTCTCTGGATCCTTCAATCTGATTCGGTGGTTGATCTTTCCCAAAGTTGGTAACCTTTCAGGAATCAAATCAGGGAATACCTACGGGTATCGTTCCATTATTTTTTCTGTGCTTGTCACAGCTGCTTGAATTCTGGCACTGGTTGGTGTGCAATTGACCCATATCTTATGGTCAGGAAAGTGAATCCTCAGCTTTCCACATTCGACTGATGCTTTATTTCGCAATAGGAATGGCATTCCAATCAAGGCATCGTACTTGGCTAAGTTTCCCACCATCATTCTATTTTCTGTAGTCTTCATCTTCCCTATCGCTATGCTGATATTGCTTTCTTTCAGGGATTCCGATCGTGACCCTTTCAATGCCATATGAATGGTTGCAGGAGTTGCCATTTCGGTACATGGAATTCCATGTGTAGTGCCAAAGGTTGCGCTCAATAGGTCTGTTCCTATTGTTCTTGTATCAAATAGGACTCTCGCTTGTTTGCCTTTAATCAGGATCGTTCCTTCCAATGCTATGTGACTCTTATCACCCTTAGGTAGCGTGTTTTGTGCTGATGCATTGGTCTCGACTTCTAAGGCGTTAACATATACCTCATCTTCGCTGCTGGCTTCATCAACTCGATTGGATGATGTTTCTTTCTTGGGTGTCTTCCCTTTGCCTTTGTCGCTTTTGCTGGGACAATCCTTTGCCATATGTCCTTTACCGCCGCAGGTAAAGCAGGCTCCCTTTTCTCTTGGAATCTTGGTCTTACTTGATTCCTTTTTCTTCCATTGAGGTTTGTTGTCCTTCTTGGAGTTGTCTTCCTTGTATCGATCCTACTGCATTTCCTTCCCATAGGCTCCCGTATCGTGCAGGATTGCAGCAAGTCTCTCTGCATAGGCTATCGTGGTCTGGATTATTTCACTAGAATCATACCATGTTTCGACATCTTGCCTTAGCCTCGTGTGCATACATTGGAAAAACCTTTGGATGAAGGCATATTAGAAGATAGTGCCTTCTGGTAATCGTGATCGGTACATCAGCAAGTCTGTAGCCACAGTAGTGATGCGCTGTGTCTTTCCATTCTTGACTTGCTCAATCTCGTGGAATCGTTTGTAGAGATCATCCTTCTGCCTGGATGATTGGAATCATTCCCTTAACCAGTCAATAAGCTAATCTCTGGTTAGGTCTTCCCCATAGTTTTCTGCCGCCTGGAAAGCTGCTTTCTGAGCTCTCCCATCTGTGTACAGTATCCAATAATTTCCTGGTCCGTCCGTTTTGGAGTTGACTCTATGTAGTCTTAGGTATAACTGGACTGACTGGTACCAACGATCGAATGCTTCTGGCTTAAGGTCCTCTCCTTCACCACTGAACTTCTTTGGTGTAGGAACCTTGATGCTAAGCTTCGCTGTAGTTGCTGGTGATGGCTCTCTAGCCACTGGCGCATTACTAGGTCCTGGATTTGACATGTCGTCAGAATCACTAGAGCTGACAGAGCTCTCTTCGCTGTCTTAGCTGCTTGGATCGTCCTTGGGTATGGCAACTTGCTTTCCCTTCAATCCTTTTGGCGTGCCGGGGAACTCTGCAGGAGTTCTCGCTTTCTCTTGGGCTAGTTCCTTCGACAATTCTGCAAGTACTTGCTTGGCTTGGTCTCGTGATAACTGTCTCCCTGCTTCGTCTACCTTGAAGCTGGATGGCTTCGGTGATTCGCCTTTCTCGCTTGGACTGTTTTTGTTCTTTTTGGTAAGTTCCTGTCGTAGGATCTGCTTACCTGACCTCGTCTGTAGTCTCTCGTCACCTATTCTGGGCAACTGGTTGCAAGCCTGAGGTTCTGAACCTCTGCCTGCTTCTAACTCAACTACTTGTTAAAGTTAAAATAATGTAACGCCTCCCTGGGTGTATCAGGCACCAAGAGGAATGCCTCTTGGTAAGGTATGACGATAGTAACTCAGACCCCCAACTGTCGGGGCTTCAAGTGAGAATTACTACTGGAGATCTCGATAAGTTGTTTTAACAGCCGTGTATTACTATATCGCCAGCTTCGCTAAGTCCTAGACTTACTTGCTGTGGTTTCGTGCGAACTGAAAAGGAGTAACTGCTCAACCAAGTATATTGAAAACTCTGTCTGTCGAAGTCTGCCCTGTCTAAGCTCCAGAGAGGCAGTCTTTAAATACATGATCTCACTTTTCCAAAGCTTTCCATCTTCCTCCATTTGATTTCCAATCAACGGACATAACCAAGCTCTGCTTGTATAGTCCTCCAATCAAACAAATGCCTCATGCACCTAAACCGTACTGCAAACAAAATATGTATCATCCCGATACATAAAACAAAACATAAAACATATCGGGTATTAGCCTGATACATGAAACCCAACATAAAACAAACTAAGTATCAAACGATACTGGAAACCAATAACAAAACAAACTAAGTATCAAATGATACTTGAAACTAATAATAAAACAAACTAACCCCTTACTAGCCCTACTAGTTTCCGTTAGCCTTGTCAGCCTTAGCAATAGTAATCAGTACCGGTTACAGTAAACTAGAAATAACCAAGCAGAGACATAAACAATATTACCATAGGAAATATACATATGAAACGAAATGAAGAATTTCAACACTTCCCCTCATTATCTACAGCCCAACTATCTCATCATCCGTTCATGTGCCGGTTTCGCAAGTACCTTGGTAAAAATGTCGGCAAGATTTTATGATGACGCAACCTTCAAGAGTGTGAAAGAACCGTTATCGATCTCCTCCCATATTTTGTCAAAATGGATGTCGATATATTTTGTCCGTTCATTTAATTGATGGTTGGTTGCGAGAAAATTTACACTGGTATTCTCGGCCGGTACAGCGATCAGAGTTGTTAGCCCAATGTCACTGAGACCTTTGATGTACCATTGGATATGCCTTGCTGCTAGGGACATAGCTACATATTCCGCTTCCGTAGTAGATGTTGCAATGGAGGCCTGCTTCTTGGACCGCCAGAATAAACAGGCATTGTTAATAAGAATAACATACCCTGAGAAGGAGCGGCGGGTATCGAGACAAGCTGCAAAGTCCGTATCCATATAGGTGTCCATAGCGTTTGTTGTTGTACAAGGGTAGAAGAGTCCAATGTCTTTTGTACTGTAAATGTACTGAAGGACGTGTTTAGCGGTCTTTAGGTGGATTTCGGTCGTGCAGGAAGAAAATTGTCAGAGAAAGGATATGGTATACGCTAGATCGGGTCTGTGACCAGTCGTAAGGTACATAAGTGATCCAATTATCGATTGGTATATTGACATGTCCGGTATCGGTTCATCCACTGTCCCTTTCCGTAGTTGAATGACTTTAGGTAAGGGGTAGAGACTGGCCATGAGTTTTCTATACCATATCGCTGGAGGGCTGACTTGATGTATCGTTGCTGGGTAAGATGTATCCTGTCTGTTGTATAGGTAATGTGTAGGCCAAGTAGGAATGTAGCTTCCCCTAAGTCCGTAATCTCAAATTCCGTTTTCAGGTCTTCTATGAGGGAAGTAGCTCCGGCAGTGTTAGCAGAGTATATAGCGATGTCATCAATGTAAACCGATAGGTATATGTCGTGTTTACAGTGAACAAACATGCATGGGTCAAGGGCGGATGTCGCAAAACCTTTGGATGTTAAGTATTTAGCGAGGAGAGCATACCATTCATTCGCAGATTGCTTAAGTTCATAGAGACATCAGTTAAGTCGACATACTTTGTCTCCATTACCGAACCCAGGTAACGGTCGCATGTAGACTTCTTCTTTCAACTCACTATAAAGGAATGCAGATTTGACATCGAATTGCCATGGTCGCCATTGGCTTTTAGCACATAATGCAAGGAGGAAGCGAAGTGATTCATACCGGATGACCAGAGCAAAAGTATCTTCAAAGTCCAAACCCGGTACTTGTGAGAATCCTTTGGCAACTGCCCTTGCACGGTACCTTTCTAATGTACCATCAGCATTTCGCTTAGTCTTGAAGACCCATTTACGGTTAATAATCTTGCGTCCTGTAGGTTTATCTACTTCATCGAAAGTACCACTTTTCTTAAGTGCCTTTATTTCCTCGTCCATTGCGTGGGTCCATTGTTCCTTAAGCGAGCTGTTCACTGCTTGGGTATAGGTCTTGGGATCCTCGTCTGATGGTACAGTGACATTTCTGCCAAAGTATTGTAGTGGGCGAACGGTTCTGCCAGATCTGGTCCGTATCTCTGGAGGATTTTGCGGTTGTACTTCTTGTACAAGAGGTTCTGGTGTTTCTACAGGAGTTTGGGGACGGTCATAATCTTCAGGATGTTCCGGCGGTGGAGGTGGTTGTACTTCAATGGTTGGTTTGTCAACTGCTCCCTGTGGCGGAGATTTATCGGGTGCCGGTACTCTTTGGTAGGAAGGTGGGTAGACTGTTGCAATAGTCTCTGATGAGGGTGCAGGTTCCTTGGGATCACGCGGTAGTATAAGCTTGGTTGTCCAGTGGAGCTGACGCGTGTCTGAGATCTTGTGCAAGGATGGTATGTATATACGGTATATCTTGCTGGAGGAAGTATATCCAACAAGGTATCCTTCTATGGCCCTGGGCTGTAACTTAGTTCCTGGTTTCCGGGTCTCCTCAGGTATATGGACAAAGCATTAGGTCCTGTAGGGGCGTAGGTGGTTTACTAACAGCTTCTTGTTCTAGAGAGATTCATAGGGGGTTAGTTTTCCTATGGATCGGTTAGGGAGGATGTTCCGGAGGTATACAGCTGTTGTAACTGCTTCGGCCCATAAACGCGGTGAAAGGCCTGATGACATAGAGCGTGTAGATGTGATAATGGTCAAATTGTACCGTTCGGCAACGCCATTAGATTCATGAGAGTAGGGAGGTATTTTGTCATGTAAGATACCCAGTTTTTCAAACATGGATGTCATATCTTTGTTGACATATTCTCCACTATTATAGGTCACGAATCGCTTAATATAAGCGTTGTCCAGGGTGTTTCTATCTTTAATGAATTGGTTGAACACTTTAACGGTATCTGATTGTAACGGGGGCACCCTATAAGAAGATGGATCCTAAGGTTGCGACCGCACCAAAAGACTCAATGCAAAGTTCACAGAAGGTAAAGATAAATAATTGAATCAAATGATAAAACTTAATATCGTTAAGCCAGAGGTTCGCTCAGTTCAAGACTTCTCGAGAGGATAGTTGGTTATCAGAGTAGAGTGCCGTGCGCGTTTACTTAAGTAGAATTATAAAGCCAACGACACCCATCCCTACTCCGACCGTTAAGAGAGCTCCCTTCTCCACTCAGGGATCATCTGACACATGGCATTACCGGAATTAACTGCAAGGCCTGTGGATCGCTCGGGTAAGTTGAGTCCGTTCAATCATAGAGGTTTTCTGCAATACATTTTGATTATGCCTGCAGGAGAGAAAAACCTTTCCGATCGCTGTCTTGTCAATGGCCAACTGACAATCCGACTTTGAACCCAAACCTAGGTATCAGACTCAGTAGCCCTATGACTTTTCCGTCTATGCAAGCACTTCAGTCAACAATGTCTACTTAGCCTATCGGCAGCTTTTCTTGTGACTGCGTAGCTCCCCCGGTAAGTGTCTTTACTGAGTTGGCTAAATAGGCGCTACGTATAGCCAACCGTTCAGGGATCACCTTAGCCGTGATAAGACAGAATGCCTCCTAGAGTCCTGTAACGTCCCTCTGTAATGGTATAGCGCCAGGGCTATCGTTGTGTAATTAGTAGGGTTTTATCCGGACAAACTTGCGCTTCTCCCCGACTCTCAGATAGCTATTCCGTGGGACCCCCATACCTCCCATAGGGATTATAGGCACCTAGAGTACCCGCGGAAGGCCATCTGATGTCAAGACTAACAACTTGCCCAGGTTGGCCATCGCCCACACCTATATATATCCTGCGGACAGTATCTGGTCGGAAGGACGGCGGTGACGTTTACGGGGTTACGGTGCCGCCTTCGATTTCTCAGTTTTGTTTGGCTTTTACCAACAGTCACCCTTTCCCACCCATCGCAAGGGCGAACGTGGGAGCCGCAAGGGGGTGTTGGACGTGCCAAAATCACTTCAAACACTCAGGGGTACTTGTAGTAGGATTTCGGGATTCGCATAACGTTAGGGGAGGCTGACTTGAGGTCCACGATTTCACCCGCGATCCCCAAGGTAGGGTAACTGGGCCCTATCATGGTGCAAATCGCTGCGGAAGTCTTTGTAATGCCCCTTTGCGTCACCAGAAGGTTCCGCGTAACTGACCTATTTATTACATGCGATTCCACGAGCTTGAAACACCTGGTTACACGAAAATAGCACGCCCGGCGGCGTCTACACTGCTTACCATGTTTTCCTAGGTCTTCCCAGTTACCCTGCCTAAGTGGTTACCCTGCCTAACTGAGGATATGGGTTACCCTATCTAAAGGGTTACCCTGCCTGACCATGCTTCTGGGTTACCCTACTCAAGAGGGTTACCCTGCTTGACTGTAGCTCCGGGTTACCCTCTCTAGCTGGGTTACCCTACCTAAGTGTGCACCAAGGTTACCCGGCCTTGCTGGGTTACCCTATCTAACGAGGTACCCTGTACCCTTTCTTCCTAAAAGGTACTTATGGTTGCTATGTCACTTTGCAGGTGTCTGGTACCGTTCTTGTCCACGTCCTAGTAGGACCACTGGCTGGGCAGAGGTTCGGTAAACTATACCAACTGATTTAGGGGTCGTTATACTACTCTCCTCTTCCATAAGTCTTTCCTCAGACTTAGTTTTCTTGTGTGGGCTGATTTTTTCCCACTTATCCTCCTTTCAGGTACTTTTCATACACGGTGATCCCTTGGCTTAGCGGGATACCGGTCATGAAAACGCAGCAATACCTCGCCTGCGGTTCCTTCCAACATCTCAAACGGCTCCTATGAATTTTCTTCACTTCCATACCGTTCCCACGACACCACGTATTGTACAAAACGGTGTGGAAATTTTGCTTTCATACTTCCATACCACTGGCTATCTCCTATGGCTCTTACTATATAGCTGGGCTCCGAATCAACGATGTCAGGTTCAGGTATTGCTTTAGCAGGTCTGCCTACCAGATCCTCACGGTAAGGTTCCAGAAGTCCCACATTGAAGACCGGATGGATTGTCCACCTTGCAGGCAGCTGTAGCTCATAAGCACGTGTCCCTATTCTCCTCTTAACTACAAAGGGTCCAAATCTCTTGTAGTCTAGTTTCTCCATAGCTCGCTTAGTACGAATGTTACGTCGGTCCAACATAACACGGTCTGCCTTCTTATCGCTGCCTTGGACTACATCCTCCAGGGTGACATACTCCGGTGATGGAAGTCGCTTCTGGTCAAGCTATTTCTGCTGTCGTTCCTGGGCCCTTTGTAGTGTCTCTCGAATGTCTTGCCATGTACCCTCCCAATCCTTGACGACAAGTTCACTGTTTGGGTGTATACTTTGATGTTCAGACATGGCCCCGGACCAATTGGTCCGTGGCACAAACCCGTAGTTCGCCTCGAAGGGTGACACCTTCGACGACTTGGATACTGACGTATTGTACGCATGCTCCGCTAAGGGTAGCAGTGCAGCCCTATCGTCTTGATGGTAGGAACAGTAACTTCTTAGATACTGTTCCAAGGTCTGATTAAACCTCTCAGTTTGCCCATCTGTTTGCGGATGGAAGGCCGTAGATACATTGAGTTTGACTTGTCGTAGATCCATGAGACTCATCCAAAACTTGAATGTGAAACGGGTATCGCGATCAGAAATGATCGATTCTGGGAGCCCTTGCAATCGCCAAATCTCCTTCAGCAATATGAGGGCAAGTTCCTTTATGGGCACCTCAGTTGCTAAAGGGATAAAGTGAGCCATCTTGGAGAATCTATCCACTATGACTTAAATCTTTGTATATCTCTCTGAGTTTGGTAATGCCACAATGAAGTCCATGGAAATAGCATTCCATGGTCTCATCGGAACTTCAATAGGCTCTAGCAAGCCAAACGTCTTATGCCGGATCGTTTTACTTCTTTGGCTTACATCACAGGTCCGAACATATTCAGTGATGTTTTCCTCCATTCTCGGCCAGTAGAAGTTTGCCTTAACTCGTGCTATTATCTTGTATGTTGCAAAGTGTCCAGTGATGCGTGAATCATGTTTTGCTTCCATGATTGTTCGCTTAAACCCATCGTCTTTTGGAATATACCACCGATTCTTGTAGGTGAGCAAGTCCTTTTCCACATCGAAATGGGCATCCACAGTGTTACTTTGGTTAACCACTGCCCTCAGTACTACCAGGTACGCCTGAACAACTTTAGCAGCAGCACGCAAGGCTGTCAGAAATCCAGACTGCAGGCGAAACCCTTGACAAGTAAGTAGCATCTGTGGGCGCAGGAGGTCTCGTTCCTGCTGTATGTGCCACTGCCCAGGCCGAAAAAACGTTTGTGGTAGAGGATCACTCCCCCCTTCCGCGTGGTAGTCCCTACGCCGCGATAACGCATCTTCCTTCTCATTAAGCCGGCCATCTCGGTATACCACCTTGAAGTTAAACCGCTGTAGGAATTCTGCCCAGCGGTGTTGCCTCCGGTTTAGGACCTTGGTACTATTAAAGTACTCCAGATTCTTGTTGTCGTGTATACCACAATCTGGTCCTCCACCGAGCGGAATAGATGATACCTACCTTGAATGCTGCGACAATCGCCGTCATCTCTTTATCGTGGACATTGTAGTTCACCTCCGCAGGCAGGAACTTCCTACTGTGATAGGCCACTGGGTGCCATTTCTGGTCATCACATAATTGGGATAGCACAGCACCCAATGCAAAATCACTGGCGTCAGTTTCCAACTTAGTTGGACGAGAGCCATCAAAGTTTGTCAGAATGGGACCAGTGGTGAACAACTCTTTTAGTTGTTCAAATGACCGCTCACAAGCGGGCGACCAGTCCAACTTTACATCCTTCTTGGTCAGATCCGTCAGAGGTTTTGCTACTTTACTAAACCCGTTGATGAACCAACGATAGAAGTTGGCAAAGCCCATTAAGCATTGAACGTCAGTTACGTTCTGAGGAGTCTTCCAAGCCTTGATCTCCTCTACCTTACGAGTCGTCATAGATATCCCATGCTCAGATATCTTATACCCTAGGAATTCAACTTCCATTTGGTGGAAGGTGGACTTCTATTTGCTAACGCAAAGACATGCCTTGCGCAGTCTCTCCATTATCTGACGAACTAACGAAAAATTTTCTTCGATCGTCTCTGAGTATATCAAGATGTCATCCATATAGGCGATGACTCCTGCATCAAGCATATCCCTGACTACACTATTGATCATACTCTGGAAGGTAGATGGTGCGTTGCATAGCCCAAACGGCATTACCGTATACTCGTACAGGCCATAACGACTCTTAAAGGCGGTTTTCCATTCTTCACCCGGTGCCATCCGGATGATATAATAACCATTTTTCAGGTCCAGCTTACTGAACACTGTGGCATTCCCGAGCCTATCTCGTAGCTCGTTCATCCAAGGCAAAGGATACTTGTTCTTATTAGTTATCTTATTAAGTCCTTGATAGTCGATAAACAACCGTAGCGTTCCATCTGGCTTCGGCACAAAGAGGATAGGGGCTCCAGTGGACGACGTAGAACGCCGGATCATCCCTTGTTCCTCCATTTCCCGGATGTAGTCATATAGTACATCTAATTCTCGCTTAGAGAGTGGGTATATGGGCCCCGATGGCGGTTTGGCCCCCGGCTCGAGTTCAATCCTGTGATCAAACTCAGTATGCCGGGGAAGGGAAGTTATATTTTCTTGACTGAAAATATCTGCATAATCCCTATATTCTGGTAGTAGGCTGACACTAATGTCCTTGCCATCTTCTCTGATATATTTTGCCATACCCAAAAGGTACACCTGACTACTATCCTGGGCTAGGAGTTCTTCACTGGTGATTAACTCCATTCGTCGCTTAGCGACAAGACAGTTTGTCTTACAGTATTCTGAACGCCACTTCAGGCTACCAGTTTCCCAGTCAATATCGGGCTTGTGGTCCTTCAACCACGACATCGGAAGATAGCCGTCTACCTTGGTGTCTGGCATATCCGCATGTTCGAACCTTATATCATTCACATGGTCGCCGATCTTCATTCTCACCGTCGTGGTGTAATGTTCCCCGGACCCTGGAATCTGGTTACCACTTGCATCAGAGATTGGTGTCAGATGTTTCCGACGGATACATGGTAATTGGGCTTTCTTTACCCATGTGCGACTTAGCACGGCACCCGTAGCGTCACTGTCCAACAGAAGTAAGGCTTCCTTACTATTTCTATGGTTCTTTAAATTCCAGTCCAAGCGGACTTTCACGTGTATTGACCTAGTGTGGGGCGGCGGGCCAACTAGCCTCGGCCGCTTAGCGGGTCTTTCTTCGCTAACAGGTTTTGTTCGCTTAAGCGTCATAATATCTCTCGTTATATAATAAAGTTTGGGTGTTTACTATCACGCCTGGGAGATTTCGGGTATTTAACCCTCCTCAGGTAAACTTGTAAATAAGTTCAATTCCTTAATCAAGTCCGGCCTGATTGATATACATAAGTGAAACAAAACCAATGAAACCAGACCATCTCTATCGGTCTTCTCCAAGGAAAGGAAACCACAAAGGACTTAAGATATAAACCCTCGCAAAACCTTAACCAAAGAAAACCCGTAATCCCACCCTGACCTGACAGTGGCGGATCAGCCTTGTTCTTTTGTAAGGGTGATGGGACTCACCCAGTCCAATTTCCCTTTCCTTCTACCTTTTTCCTCCGCGCCTTAATGCAAGGAGTGGTAGTCAGCTTTCTGGTTTCTCAGTCACTGCCTAAAGGGCTTACCTAATTACTTCCATCGGTGTCAACCTCCAAAATCGGAGGGGAGCCGTGGACCTCGGTAACCCTTTTGACAACAGTGGGCAGAGCATCAATGCGACGGTGTTTAGATACCGTAGGTGCTAAATGCTCAGCCTCAGAAGCAGACCGCTTGCGGGAGGGTTTGATTGATTGCACTACGGGTTTGGGAGCAGTACACCTTTTACAAAAGTGACTCTCGGTTCAACACCGCGAACATTGCGTTAACCGACGGCGTTTGTCAATCAGAGTAGTCGGAATATTCCGATGTTTGATTTCATAGTCTGATTTCTTAACCCGGGAGGGGTTGGCCGTCCACGCTAGAGGCCGGGGATTTCGGGTTCCCGGGCCTCGCTCCTTCTTTCGTTGTCGCTTAGCGACCGCGGACCTGTCATCTCCTCGTTCGTAGTTGGTAGGCTTTTCCTTAACAACCGTCCGGTTGAAGGATGCAACGTCTTCCAGCTGATGGCCGGTATTGCGAAGCAGGTTTAGGTAATCGATGTATGCTTACTTGTGTGGAGTTTTGTAACTGGGGCACCCTATAGGAAGATGGATCCTAAGGTTGCGACCGCACCAAAAGACTCAACGCAAAGTTCACAGATGGTAAAGATAAATAATTGAATCAAATGATAAAACTTAATATCATTAAGCCAGAGCTTCACTCAATTCAAGTCTTCGCGAGAGGATAGTTGGTTATCAGAGTAGAGTGCCGTGCGCGTTTACTTAAGTAGAATTTCTTAAGAGAATGACACCCATCCCTACTCCGACCGTTAAGAGAGCTCCCTTCTCCACTCAGGGATCATCTGACACATGGCCCTTCTGGAATTAACTTCAGAGCCTGTTTATCGCTCGGGTAAGTTGAGTCCGGTCAATCTTAAAGGTTTTCTGCAATGCATTTTGATTATGCCTGCAGGAAAGAAAAACCTTTTTGATCGCCGTCTTGTCAATGGCCAACTGACAATCCGACTTTGGACCCAAACCTAGGTATGAGACTCAGTAGCCCTATAGCTTTTTCCGTCTATGCAAGCACTGCAGTCAACTGTGTCTACTTGGCCTATCGGCAGCTTTTCTTGTGACTGCGTAGCTCCCCCAGTAAGTGTGTTTACTGAGTTGGCTAAATAGGCGCTACCTATAGCCAACCGTTCAGGGATCACCTTAGCCGTGATAAGACTGAATGCCTCTTAGAGTCCTGTAACGTCCCTCAGTAATGGTATAGCGCCTGGGTTATGGTTGTGTAAGTAGTAGTGTTTTATCCGGACAAACCTCCGTTTATCACTGACTTTCAGATAGCTATTACGGGGGACCCCCATACCTCCCATAGGGATTATAGGCCCCTAGAGTACCCTCGGAAGGCCATCTGATGTTAATACTAACAACTTGCACGGGTCGGCCGTCGCCCACCCCTATATATATCCTGCGGACAGCATCTGGTCGGAAGGACGGCAGTGACGTATACAGGGTTACGCTACCACCTTCAATTTCTCGGTTTTGTTAGGCTTTTACCAACTGTCACCCTTTCCCACCCGTCGCAAGAGGCGAACGTGGGAGCCGCAAGGGGGTGTTGGACGCGCCAAAATCACTCCAACCACCCTGGGGTACTTGAAGTAAGATTTCGCGTTTCGCGCAACGTTAGAGGAGGGTTACTTGAGGTCCAAGATTTCACCCGCGATCCCCACGGTAGGGTAACTGGGCCCTATCATGGTGCAAATCGCTGCGGAAGTCTGTGTAACGCCCCTTTGCGTCACCAGAAGGTTCCGCGTAATTGACCTATTTGTTACAAGCGATTCCATGAGATAGAACCACCTAGTGACACGAATGTAGGAAACCTGACGGCGTCTACACTGCTTACCATGTTTTCCTAGGGCTTCCGGTTACCCTGCCTAAGTGGTTACCCTGCCTAACTGAGGAAATGGGTTACCCTATCTAAACGGTTACCCTGCCTAACCATGCTTCTGGGTTACCCTACTCATGAGGGTTACCCTGCCTGACTGTAGCTCCGGGTTACCCAGTCTAGCGGTGTTACCCTACCTAAGTGTGGACCAAGGTTACCCGGCCTTGCTGGGTTAGCCTATCTAACTAGGTACCTAAGTACCCTTTCTTCTTGAAAGGTACTTATAGTTGCTATGTCACTTTGCCGGTGTTTGGTACCGTTCCTGTCCACGTCCTATTAGGACCACTGGCTGGGCTGAGGTTCGGTAAGCTATACCAACTGATCATGGGGTCGTTACACTACTCCCCTCTTCTTTTAGTCTTTCCTCAGACTTAGTTTTCTTGTGTGAGCTGACTTTTTTCCCACTTATACCCCTTTCAGGTACTTTTCATACATGGTGATCCCTTGGCTTAGCAGGATACCAGTCATGAAAACGCAGCAATGCCTCGCCTGCGGTTCCTTCCAACATCTCAAACGGCTCCCCTGAATTTTCTTCACTGCCATACCCTTCCCACGACACCAAGTATTGTACAAACTGGTATGGGAATTTTGCTTTCATACTTCCATAGCACTGGCTATCTCCTATGGCTCTTACTATATAGCTGGGCTCCGAATCAACGATGTCGGGTTCTGGTAAGGCTTTAGCAGGTCTGCCTACCAGATCCTCACGGTAAGGTTCCAGAAGTCCCACATTGAAGACCGGATGGATTGTCCACCTTGCAGGCAGCTGTAGCTCATAAGCACGTGTCCCTATTCTCCTCTTAACTACAAAAGGTCCAAATCTCTTGTAGTCTAGTTTCTCCATAGGTCGCATAGTGCGAATGTTACGTCGGTCCAACATAACACGGTCTGCCTTGATAGCTCTGCCTTAGACTACATCCTCCAGGGTGACATACTCCGGTGATTGAAGACGCTTCTGGTCATGTCATTTCCGCTGTCGTTCCTGGGCCCTTTGTAGTGTCTCTCGAATGTCTTGCCATGTACCCTCCCAATCCTTGACGACAAGTTCACTGTTTGGGTGTATACTTTGATATTCAGACACGGCCCCGGACCAATTGGTCCGTGGCACAAACCTGTAGTTCGCCTCGAAGGGTGACACCTTCAACAACTCAGATACTGACGTATTGTATGCGTGCTCCGCTAAGTGTAGCAGTGCAGCCCAATCGTCTTGCTGGTAGGAACAGTAACTTCTTAGATACTGTTCCAAGGTCTGATTAACCCTCTCAGTTTGCCCATCTGTTTCCGGATGGAAGGCCGTAGATACATTGAGTTTGACTTGTTGTAGATCCATGAGACTCATCCAAAACTTGGATGTGAAACGGGTATCGCGATCCGAAATGATCGATTCTGGGAGCCCATGCAATCGCCAAATCTCCTTCAGAAATGTGAGAGCAAGTTCCTTTCTGGCACCTCAGTTGCTAAAGGGATAAAGTGAGCCATCTTGGAGAATCTATCCACTATGACTCAAATCTTTGTATATCCCTCTGAGTTTGGTAATGCCAAAATAAACTGCATGGAAATAGCATTGCATGGTCTCATCGGAACTTCAATAGGCTCAAGCAAGCCAAACTTCTTATGCTGGATCGTTTTGCTTCTTTGGCTTACATCACAGGTCCGAACATATTCAGTGATGTTTTCCTCCATTCTCGGCCAGTAGAGGTTTGCCTTAACTCGTGCTATTGTCTTATATGTTCCTAAGTATCCTGCGATACGTGAATCATGTTCTGCTTCCCTGATTGTTCGCTTAAGCTCCACTTCTTTCGGAACATACCACCGAATCTTGTAGGTGAGCAAGTCCTTTTCCACATCGAAATGGGAATCCACAGTGTTACTTTTGTTAACCACTGCCTTCAGTACTACCAGGTAGGCCTGATCTAGTTTCGCAGCAGCACGTAAGGCTGTCAGAAATCCAGACTGCAGGCGAAACCCTTGACAAGTAAGTAGCATCTGTGGGCGCAGGAGGTCTCGTTCCTGCTGTATGTGCCAATGCCCAGGCCGAAAAAATGTTTGTAGTAGAGGATCACTCCCCCCTTCTGGGGGGTAGTCGCTACGCCGAGATAACGCATCTGCCTTCTCCTTAAGCCGGCCTTCTCGGTATACCACCTTGAAGGTAAACGGCTGTAGGAATTCTGCCCAGCGGTGTTGCCTCCGGTTTAGGACCTTGGTACTATTAAAGTACTCCAGATTCTTGTGGTCTGTATATACCACAATCTGGACCTCCACCGAGCGCAAGAGATGATCCCATTCCTGGAATGCTGCGACGATTGCCGTCATCTCTTTATCGTGAACATCGTAGTTCACCTCCGCAGGCAGGAACTTCCTACTGTGATAGGCCACTGGGTGCCATATGTGGTCATCACATAATTGGGATAGCACAGCACCCAATGAGAAATCACAGGCGTCAGTCTCCAACTTAGTGGGACGAGTGCCATCAAAGTGTGTCAGAATGGGACCAGTGGTGAACAACTCTTTTAGATGTTCAAATGACCGCTCACAAGCGGGCGAACAGTCCCACTTTACATCCTTCTTGGTCAGATCCGTCACAGGTTTTGCCACTTTACTAAACCCGTTGATGAACTGATGATGGAAGTTCGCAAAGCCCATGAAGCATTGAACGTCAGTTACGTTCTGAGGAGTCTTCCAAACCTTGATCTCCTCTACCATACGAGTCGTCATAGATATCCCATGCTCAGATATCTTATACCCTAGGAATTCAACTTCCCTTTGGTGGAAGGTGTACTTCTTTATGCTAACGTAAAGACCTACCTTGCGCAGTCTCTCCATTACCTGACGAACTAACGAAACATGTTTTTCGATCGTCTCTGAGTATATCAAGATGTCATCCATATAGGCGATGACCCCTGTATCAAGCATATCCCTGAATACGCTATTGATCATACTCTGGAAGGTAGATGGTGCGTTGCATAGCCCAAACGGCATTACAGTATACTCATACAGGCCAAAACGACTCCTTAAGGCGGTTTTCCATTCTTCACCCGGTGCCATCCGCATGAGATAATAGCCATTTTTCAGTTCCAGCTTAGTGAACATTGTGGCTTTCCCGAGCCTAACTCGTAGCTTGTTCATCAAAGGCAAAGGATACTTGTTCTTAATAGTTATCTTATTAAGTCCTCGATAGTCAATACATAACCGAAGCGTTCCATCTGGCTTCGGCACAAAGAGGATAGGGGCTCCGGCGGACGACGTAAAACGCCGGATCTTCCCTTGTTCCTCCATTTCCCGGATGTAGTCATAAAGTACATCTAATTCTCGCTTAGAGAGGGGGTATATAGGCCCCGATGGCGGTTTGGCCCCCGGCTCAAGTTCAATTCTTTGATCAAACTCAGTAAGCCGGGGAAGGGAAGTTATATTTTCTTGACTGAAAATATCTGCATAATCCCTATATTCTGGTAGTCGGCTGAAGCTAATGTCCTTGCCATCTTCTCCAGTATATATTGCCATACCCAAAAGGTACACCTGACTACTATCCACGGTTAGGAGTTCTGCACTGGTGATGAACTCCATTCGTTGCTTAGCGACAATACAGTTTGTCTTACAGTATTCTGAACGCCACTTCAGAATACCAGTTTCCCAGTCAATATCGGGATTGTGGTCCTTCAACCACGATATCGGAAGAAGGCCGTCTACTTTGGTGTCCGGCATATCCGCAAGTTCGAACCTTATATCATTCACATGGTCGCCTATCTTCTTTCTCACCGTCGTGGTGTAATGTTCCCCGGACCCTGGAATCTGGTTGCCACTTGCATCAGAGATTGGTGTCAGATGTTTCCGACGGATACATGGTAATTGGGCTTTCTTAACCCATGTGCCATTAGCACAGCACCCGTAGCGCAACTGTCCAACAGAAGTAAGTCTTCCTTACTATTTCTATACTTCTTGAAATTCCAGTCCAAGCGGACTTTCATGTGTATTGACCTAGTGTGGGGCAGCGGGCTAACTAGCCTCGCCCGCTTAGCCGGTATTTCTTCGCTAAGAGCTTTTGTTCGCTTAAGCGTCATAATGTATCTCTCGAATATAATCAAGTGTGGGTGTTTACTATCACGCCGGCGAGATTTCGGGTATTTAACCCTCCTCAGGTAAACTTGTAAATAAGTTCAATTGCTTAATCAAGTCCTGCCTGATTGATATTCATAAGTAAAACAAAACCAATGAAACCAGACCATCTCTATCGGTCTTCCCCATGGAAAGCAGCCAACAAAGGAAATAAGAAATAAACCCTCGCAAAACCTTTAGAAAAGAAAACCCGTAATCCCAAACTGTCCTGACAGTGGTGGATCAGCCCTGTTCTTTTGTAAGGTGAGGGGACTCACCTAGTCCAATTTCCCTTTCCTTCTACCTTTTTCTTCTGCGCCTTAATGCAAAGAGTGGTAGTCAGCTTTCTGGTTTCTCAAACACTGCCTAAAGGGCGTACCTAATTACTTCCATCGGTATCAACCTCCAAAATCGGAGGGGAGCCGCAGACCTCGGTAACCCTTTTGACAACAGGGGGTGGAGCCTTAATGCGACGTTGTTTAGATACCGTAGGTGCTAAATGCTCAGCCTCCGGAGCAGACTGCTTGCGTGAGGGTTTGATTGATTGCACCTTGGGTTCGGGAGCAGTACACTGTTTCCAAAAGTGACTCTCGGTTCCACACCCCGAACATTGCTTTAAACGACGGCGTTTGTCAATCAGAGTAGTCGGAATATTGCAATGTTTGATTTCATAGTCTGATTTCTTAACCGGGGAGGGGTTGGCCGTGCACCCTTGAGGTTGGGGATTTCGGTTCTCAGGGCCTCGCTCCTTCTTTCGTTGTCGCTTAGCGACCGCGGACCTGTCATCTCCTCGTTCGTGGGTGGTTGGCCTTTCCTTAACAACCGTTCTGTTGAAGGATGCAACGTCTTCCAGCTGATGGCCGGTGTTGCGAAGCAGGTTTAGGTAATTGATGTATGCTTGCGGGTGTGGAGTTTTCAGTCCGCAAGCATTTCGCAATTCAGCGGTCATGCCAATGCGTGCCTTATCCTTCACTACCACCGCATCATAATGTAATTCACTAGCTAAGGGAATAAGTTCATCGACAAATTGGTCCACCTTCCCTGGCTTCATAGCCAAACCATTCCACTCACGAAGAGCACGATCCCGATCTGAGTGACCGCCGAGACTGGACGCCAGGCGTTTTCGGAAGCCTCCCCAAGTGCACAACTCATTGCTTGGGTTACAGGTCACTCATGCCCGTTGAGCGGCATCCTGGCTAATGTGCACATGGATGCTGTTGTACCATTTCTTTGCGGCCCCTTCAAGAACTGCGATGATCAGGCTGACTTTATCCATATCAGACAGCTTACAGTGTCGATAGTAGTCAAACCTAATCTCCGCATCCTGGATGAATCGCTGTGTGTCAAGTGGGTCTCCATTGAACCCCTTGATCCCCAACTTCTCGGGCTTCTTCTGCCTAGTGTGGGATTTCTTGTTGGACTTTTGAATAAAGTCCGTCAAGGCTTGACACCGCTCATCATACCGTCGCTTCTTAGCCTCATTCCAGCGCGACTTGCGTTGGCCCAGAAATCTGCTGAGATCGGGGAGTGAGGAGGAGGATTCGTCGCTACTGCTCGAGGAGTCGGAATCACCCAGTTCTCCTGCTTCGCCGACGTTTCCACCACCTGGTGGTTTGCTGCAACCATCTCCACCAGTGTTTCCACCGCGGAGTCCCAATGGTTCCTCATATCCGCTAAAGCGGTACTCCGAGCTTTCGTGACTGGCTTCTGGGAGAGAAGCTTCCGGAGGGGAAAACAGTCTCATGGGAGGTGCCGGGGATGGAGGACCTTTAGCAGCAAGGACCTTATCCACTCCCCTCTGACCTAACTGTTGGAAGCGAGGACAAGCTCCAACATCCGTATGGTCTTCCGAACCACAGACACGACAATGGGTCTTTTTCAACTACGGACCTTTGGGATTTTGCATTATCCGTTCACCGGTCCCTTTCGTACATGGCGGGCTATGGTGAAATGCGATATTCCCATCAGGTCTTCCCTCGATCCTACAAGTAGGACAACAATAGCCCGTAGCCGACTGCGCTTCTACCCCTAAAAACCCAGTCCTCCTGGCGCTGCCGGTGGGTTTGGCCGGAGCTGGCGGTGCTGTCGGGAGGACAAGTGGTCGCGGATTTTGTGGTGTGGCTGGCAAGGGAGAGGCCTCTGCCACCGCATATGGTCGCTCAGCTTCTAAAACTATAGTTGACGTTGATGGCTCAGCCAGAAGGGCTTCAACGGCGGTCGTAGTTTTAGGTTTTACGGGTCTCTTGTCCTTTGTTACCCCTGCGATGCGTGAATACCTCCACACCATGCCTGAGTCAGAAGGGCTCGGAGATCGGCTGGCTAGGTGGGCTTCAACAGCGAGGGCAAAAGGTGATACCCGCGATGTGCCTGGAGTGAGGCCAAGTCCCAAAGCTTCCCTGGCATGTGGCGTTAAATGCTCATGCCATGTGACATTTGCCATGGCTTCCGCAACGTGCGGGGCAAAACATGTCGGTCCTGTACGGACAAGGGGAAGCGGAGGAGCTTGCTCCATAATCACATCATTTTCGGAATCAATTCTGATTCCTTGACTCACAGCTCACTCGAGTGCCTTTAGGCGACCCTTCAGCGCTTGCGCTGTCATGACCTGCTGGCGATAGGCATCTTGGACCTTCCTTACCCAGTCGATGGCCATGTTTACCATTTTCTCTTGAAAATAGGTCTGCTTTGCCTCCACAAAGCATTGGAGTTGGGAGTGTGCTTCCACGAACCTACGGCCTACTTCATGTAGGATTTAATTCTCAAAGACTTCGTGGGTATAACGTTCACTAGTAACCCCTTCAGGGACCGCCTCAGATACCATCACGGAGGGATTGTGGGTGATGGATTCCATGAGTGCCCTAGGATGGGGGACCACCATGGTCTGACATTCCTCAGGTACCTCAATGGGTGCCGCTTCAACCAACTTCATAACCGCCTCCCAACCCAGGCCCCTTAGGTCTGCGATAACATCGTAGTCTAAGAGGGGACCCGGTGTGGGAGGGACAGTAGTCCGTTGTGAACGCGTAAGAGACATTTCAGACATAATACTTTCCACCCTGGGCTACTTGTTCCCGACAAGGTTACCAGTACTCGTAAATGTCTGAAAGGGGTCTCGTGGAGCAACAATTCTCAGGAGAGAGTTAAGCAAAGAGCTTAACGATATACTGTAACGGGGGCACCCTATAGGAAGATGGTTCCTAAGGTTGCGACCGCACCAAAAGACTCAACGCAACGTTCACAGAAGGTAAAGATAAAATAATTGAATCAAATGATAAAACTTAATATCGTTAAGCCAGAGCTTCACTCAATTCAAGTCTTCTCGAGAGGATAGTTGGTTATCAGAGTAGAGTGCCCTTCCCGTTTACTTAAGTAGAATTTATAAAGCCTACGACACCCATCCCTACTCCGACCGTTAAGAGAGCTCCCTTCTCCACTCAGGGATCATCTGACACATGGCCCTTCCGGAATTAACTTCAGGGCCTGTTTATCGCTCGGGTAAGTTGAGTCACTTCAATCATAAAGGTTTTCTGCAATGCATTTTGATTATGGCAGCAGGAGAGAAAAACCTTTCAGATCGCCGTCTTGTCAATGGCCAACTGACAATCCGACTTTGGACCCAAACCTAGGTATGAGACTCAGTAGCCCTATGGCTTTTTCCGTCTATGCAAGCACTGCAGTCAACTGTGTCTACTTGGCCTATCGGCAGCTTTTCTTGTGACTGCGTAGCTCCCTCATTAAGTGTCTTTACTGAGTTGGCTAAATAGGCGCTACCTATAGTCAACCGTTCAGGGATCACCTTAGCCGTGAAAAGACTGAATGCCTCCTAGAGTCCTGTAACGTCCCTCAGTATTGGTATAGCGCCTGGGCTATCGTTGTGTAATTAGTATGGTTTTATGGACAAACTTCCGCTTATCCCCGACTCTCAGATAGCTATTCCGTGGGACCCCCATACCTCCCATAGGGATTATAGGCACCTAGAGTACCCTCAGAAGGCCATCTGATGTCAATACTAACGACTTGCCCGGGTCTGCCGTCGCCCACCCCTATATGTATCCTGCGGACAGCATCTGGTCGGAAGGACGGCGGTGACATATACGGGGTTACGCTGCCGCCTTCGGTTTCTCAGTTTTGTTAGGCTTTTACCAACTGTCACCCTTTCCCACCCGTCGCAAGGGGCGAACGTGGGAGCCGCAAGGGCATGTTGCACGTGCCAAAATCACTTCAAACACTCAGGGTACTTGTAGTAGGATTTGGCGCTTCATGTAATGTTAGGGGAGGGTAACTTGAGGTCAACGATTTCACCCGTGATCCCCAAGGTAGGGTAACTGGGCCCTATCATGGTGCAAATCGCTGCGGAAGTCTGTGTAATGCCCCTTTGCGTCACCAGAAGGTTCCGCGTAACTGACCTCTTTATTACACGCGATTCCACGAGCTAGAAACACCTGGTTACACGAATATAGCACGCCCGGCGGCGTCTACACTGCTTACCATATTTTCCTAGGGCTTCCCAGTTACCCTGCCTAAGTGGTTACCCTGCCTAACTGAAGTGATGGGTTACCCTATCTAAAGGGTTACCCTGCCTAACCATGCTTCCGGGTTACCCTACTCAAGAGGGTTACCCTGCTTGACTGTAGCTCCTGGTTAGCCTGTCTAGCCGGGTTACCCTACCTAAGTGCGCAACAAGGTTACCCGGCCTTGCTGGGTTACCCTATCTAACTAGGTACCTAAGTACCCTTTCTTCCTGAAAGGTACTTATGGTTGCTATGTCACTTTGCAGGTGTCTGGTACCGTTCCTGTCCACGTCCTAGTAGGACCACTGGCTGGGCAGAGGTTCGGTAAGCTATACCTACTGATCTAGGGGTCATTACACTGATTTGGCTTTAAGAGGATATATCCAAGTGTAACGTGTACAATCATCAATAAAGGTGACATAGTACCAGGAGTTTCCCAAGTAAGGGGTTGTGAATTTTGCACTAAGATCAGAGTGGATTAAGTCATAGCGATTTTCACATATTTTGTCTGTAGATTCGGGTTTGCATTTTGTTGATTTGGACGTAATGCAGGTTTCACACTGCCAGTCTTTCGGAACTTAGGGGATAGTTGGATTGTCTGAATAGTTGGTACTTTTGAGGTAGGCTGGTGAAGGATGTCTGAAGGCTTCATGCCACTATTGGTAAGTCATCTTGTTCGCCACTACTTTCTCTTCTTGCACAACATAATCTTGACCGTCAAGCTTTCCCCATATTACTTCTCTTTTATTCTCCATGTATACAAACATATCCGCCCCGTTACTACGCAAAGAAAAACCATTCCCCAAAGAAACAATAGCACACCATGACAACAAGTTACTTTGACCTAACTTCGGAACCCAGAGAACATGTTTTAGGAATACAGGGGCTACATAACCGTATGAAGTTTTGGCCATGAGCTTGACAGTTCCTCAGCCACATGATTCTATTACCGAATCATCGCCCAACTTAACAGTCCCAGTACTTGGTTCGAAGTTTATAAGAAGGTCTAGGTTGCTTGTCATGTGTGAGCTTGCGCCTGTATCGATTACCCAGTTGTGTGGGTGAGGAGTCATTTGGGTAGAGAGGAGGGATGTGGATGTGCTGACCGGTTCAGATATTTCTTCTTTGCCGATCTTTGCTGAACTAACAGCTTTCTTTTCCTTCTTCCTTTGGTTATCGCCCTTGAGTTTATTACACTCATTCCAGGTATGTCCCACAGCGTGAGCAGTGGGGTAATGCTTTTTTTCAGTAGGTACATTCCTTGGATGTGGCTGCAGGTCTCCTGCGAGGTTCCCTTCCTTTTCCTTTGACATAAGTGCTTTTATACGCTTTGTCGTCCTCAGGGCTAACCGAGGGTCTCATGTCCAACAACCTGTTGTAAACATGGTCATAGGTAAGGTCCTCCTTGGTTTGGAGGCTGTCGACGATGTTACTCATCGACTCAGGAAGGGAACGGAGAAGAACTGCTGATTTGGCTTCGGGTGACTTAAATACCGATTTGAAGACAAATGGTAGAGCATATCGGTCATCGGTAGAGGAGGAGGAGCAACGGTGTTGCATTCGATTCCAGAGGGTATCGTACTTGTTGATATAGTCTACAATAGGTATGGAGGAATCGTACTTGGTATCGAGGACAGCGTTGAGTTGTTCCAAGAAGGAGGTGGTGTTTTCTCTAGCAAATTTATCTTGGAACGCTTTCCACATGGTGGGAGGTGTTTTGTGGGTGGCCAAAAAAAAAGCCATTAGGGGTCAATCATTTCAAGGAAGTAGGCCAAGGCCCCTTGGTATCGATCACGAAATTCATCTAGTCTCTCAGAGTTGTTATTTCCATCTTCGTCCTCTTCTTCCTCCGGTAGGGTTTCGTTTTCCGTTACTATGTCTGAGCAATTATATAAAGTGAGGAAATATTCCGAGATATCTTGCCAGGTCCAGTGGTTATCAGGGCCAGTGAGCTTTGGGATGGAGCTCAATTTGTAACTGGGTGCCCAACTACATTTGGAGTTGTTGGCATAAGATCTCAGGTTTGGTGCAGGAGTTTCTGGAGGAGGAATGGTGGTTTCTGCTGTGGCCATTTTTGCTCGCTAAAGGCAAAGTGACTTTGGTTGCTCAAAACTGGTACTTTGCTTTGCACTTGCAAGTAGTTGCAGCTAGAAAATTGCACTTTCCATAAGAACTCGGATTTAGTAAGGGAGGAAAGCTCAGACATTAGCGAGGAGCGCTAAGACTTTTCGTATTGATTTACCAAGAATGTTTCGCCAAGAACGTTTCGTTTCGACCGATGTTTCGTTTCGTGTTTCGTTTCGAAGGATGTTTTGTTTAAAAAGATGTTTCTTTTCGAAAGATGTTTTGCCTCGAGGTAAAATGATTCGATATTACACGGAATATTTTTCGGTGGAAGTTGTTTGTTTCGTTTCAGAAGGAATTTGTTTCGTGGTGAAATAGGATAGCGTGTAAGTGTAAGTCGTATAGCTATGGATGTACCGGGCTCATAACCTGTTTAAATTATGTGTATTGGCACAATCTTATAGCATGAGTACGAAAATACAAAACAGTATTAAGAGTATACTATGTGCACGCTTATGTGAGGAGTATTATAGTATGAAGATAGATTGGTAGTAGTTCTTGTCCTTGATTAACTAAAACAAAGTAGGCGGCAACAAGCTATTTATACAGGTGCGTGTCCTCCTTGTACTCAGTAACAAAATAGGGAAAACATTGTAAGTAACATAAGTGCGAACATGTTTGACCCTGAAAAACTACCAAGGAAATCCCAATAAAATATGCGTAATCTGAAGTGGTGTGTGCGAAATAAACGGAAAGATTACACATGATACATGACCGGTAAAAGGTTACTATACATGGAAAGATAACCGAGAAATCCTGCACATAACATAAGAAATATACGCATTAATTCTCAAACATTCTCATGAAATATAACTCAGAATATGATATACCCTAGCTGTAGTAATGTCCGTAGTTCCCCTGAGTAAACTAGAAATAACCAAGCAGAGACTTAAACAATATTACCATAGGAAATATACATATGAAACGAATTGAAGAATTTCAACAAACATAACCAGATTAGCATTCTCCATTCAACGATTTGGGTATAGGATCTAGGAACAATTCAGATATGAATTAGATTTTATCTTTCATTCTCCAAGCTCTAGGCTTCATCATACGGTAGATTCAGATTCTTACTTTAGCACTTAAGGGTATTCAATTTGTGCATATGAATCTGTGCGTATGTATTTGTACATATGCGCTGATTAGTGTTCATTATAGGGGATCTGGGTCCACAACACCTCTGTGGCCCCACCCCTATTCCCCGCCAAGCCCCGGCCTACGGCTTAGGACGGGCCTTTTTCCTTCATCAAGCGCCCCTCTGCCTGTCCAGGTTCCCGCCCTGTTTATGACCTTGGACAGGCCCCTGTTCATTAATTAACCCAGGCAAGTGCCAGACATTTTTTTGCAATTTCCCGTCCAGGTCCAAATCAGCCTTAGCCGAGTCTCTAATTTCGTTGCTTACAGTTCAATGTAACTACACCATAGAGAACACACTACCAAATTCCCGATATGCACTAAATCTTTTAATTAATAGGTACGCGGAAGATCATACATATAGTACTATCATACCTATCAAAACATATGTACAAAGTTCTAAGCCCCAAAAATCATACGCCCCAAAATTGTAAGCCCTATAAGAATGAAATCATAGTAGAAAATCAAGCTAATATACACCTACCTGGAGGTTAGTTGCTATAGTTTCAACCTGCCATGTGACTGTTCGCTAACTACCCTCGCGCAATAGTTTCTCTTCCCCTATTCGCTTATTCCACTATTCCTCTATTCCTCTATTCCTCTATTCCTCTATTCCTCTATTCCTCTATTCCTCTATTCCTCTATTCCTCTATTCCTCTATTCCTCTATTCCTCTATTCCTCTATTCCTCTATACCTCTCTTCCCCTATTCTTATATTGCTCTATTCCTCAATTCCTATATTACTCTATTACTCTATTCTCGATTCCCCTATAAACACAACTACCAGCACTCACTTACAGTGTGACAAACAGTGCATGAGCACGAGAACTTGACGCAGAGAACCCCCTACACTACCTTCTAGATATACCATTGCTATTATTCTATATCAAACACCCTTTATTCTATCCTGCTATTAGCGGGAAGGAAGCTTGCTTTGAGCGAGTTTTGGGGGTTCAAGAAAGGACTATGTTCAGGTTATCAAAAGAGAAGAAAAAGGAGGCTGTGAGGTTGAAATAGAAGCAGTAACGCCGAAGAAATAACGAGGAGCAGGTTGAGGAGACTCTTATGAACGTCGACAAGGTTGCACACATTCCGAATTCCAGCACAGTTAAACGTAAGATGTTATCCACAGGCATTTAATAAAGTTCTATTTATACAACGAAAGCATATACTGATCTCTTTATCAATTATATTAGATCCTCGGCTACCTATCCTACTGCCTACGGCACTTTTGCACCAAGAATGAAGAGTATTATAAATAAAAGTTTGTTTATGGGACTATTTACAGTCAAAGAGGAGACAATATTGATGAAGCATTTGGGATATGGACTTCAGGTTCACTGGTCATCAATGCGAATACCAATAACCGCAAGGGTGTGGAAAACGTATGCGATGGATAGTGGGCCATTATTGTATTGAGAGATTTTGAAGGAGGCAATGCCTGCTGCCCAGAGTTTGGAGTTACGATTTATTGTCCCCCTGGTACTATAGACTGTTCTATCTTCTCTTCAACTACATGTGTGACTAACATGTATCATATAAGATGCTTTATTTTAATGTACTTGTATGCAGTTGAGCATTATATAGGATCTTTTATGGGCCGTCGGTATACTGTAGTCCACTCTACACACCAGGTAGTGTATGATGCATACAAGGAGAGGCCCGGGAAACCATTGTTAGAATTCAGGAGAATGCCGGAATGAAGGCAGAAATCACATGGGAACTTAAACGTGTATATAGTTGTTTCTCATTGATTTGTCCTGTGTATATGTGAAGAGTATTCCAATAAATAGTTAAACCAGATCTGTTCAAGTTGGTTCGGTGGAATGAAGTCATTCACTCATCAGACGCCTAAAACCATACGCCCTAAGCCATACGAACAAAATTATATGCTCAGGGTTCTACTAACCAAACGATTCGCTGAAAATCATAGGCTGTAAGTCATGCCCTCTGAGGCTCAAATACACTTTGATATACTTTTTTTTTTCTTATTTTTTTTTTTTTAGTTTAATCATAGAATTTATTTGCTTAAAGGTGCAAACCTCGTCTATAAAGGCCGGGCTTGGCCCCCGATTTAGTCCTGAGACATGTAGGTCAAAAACCTCTTCCACTGGCCTAGGGAAAAACAAGCAGCCCCAAGACCCTCTGGTGTGGGACCAACAGCACATCCGACTTCCAAAATTAAACCCATATCAACCCAATTCGCTAAGCATGTAAGAAAACCCCTCACACCCTCAACAGAAAAAACCCACAATATGGGCCCCAATAACTGAATCGGCAGGGAGCCTCCAGAAAACCCATGCCATAAAACCTCTCCAAGAAGTATCCTAAACTCTGTCCAAGCTCTCTAAGGCAGACCACCAGAAAACTATCCCAATAAACAAAGGAAACTAAACAAAAGTAACCACCATGATAAAAAACAACTATACTAATTTTTCCCAAGTCCGGACCTAGCATAGGGCTAAAAGGGGTTCATCACCAATCCAAGATCCCCACTTAGGGTCTAGGGCAACCTATTGACAAATCGTTTTAAGAACCGCCAGTCCAGCAAAGTGACTCTCAGTTGACAAAATCGTGAAGCCCGACTGGCCGAACAGTGAGCAAGCCTGAAATAGTGCAATACTGACCGCATTTCGCCAGTTGATCCAGTCAGATGGGTGAATTGATTTACTGGTTAGGGGTGGAGTAACCAGCTGTGGTAATCGGAAACCTCTAGCAGGCTAATGGCAAAATGGAGCCACCTGTGGAGGGAGGTAAAGTATTTTGGCAGTACAACTGACAGGTGTGATCTTGTTTAAAGTCCCAAGATGAGTGAGACCTAAACCTGGGAAGCTCCAAAAGCTAGGCTACTGGGATCGTGAGACTATTGTAGGTATTTTAACCCTAAGACTGTTGCCTAACCGGGAAGGCAAAAGGTTAGTGGGGGGAAAATTGTAGAGGCGGAGCTTGAATACACTTGGGCATATGCCCAATAGCTATATATAATATTAGGGTCATGTACTTCGGATACCGCAATAGAATTGGAGATAGACAAATTTTGCTCTAGGCACTAGTAATCTCTCATTAAGGAAAGCAGGGCTCCACACAGTTGGAAAATGGGGAAATTAGGAATAGGGCGCTGCCAGGGTAATAACCAGGGGAACAAATATCCACGCCCTGTCCCACAACTTGTGCGGGGCCATGTGAAAGGTGGGACGGGAAGAAGAGACATATAATCAACCCCAGGCCATTTTGAGAGTGGCGCAGAAAAGGGAAAACCCGCTCTGCCCCGCCCTGTAATAAACACTATGCTAAAGATCATGCCCTTTTTCTAAATTCAAACCAGTGTCTTGTAGTCCCTTTAGCTCTATATCTAGAAACCTAGATAAATGAAAGTCCTTTTTGCATAAATTAATATTGATCCACTCATCTTGTGGTAGCCTTTTAGCCTGAACAATTCCAGGATGAGAGGAATTAAATCGAAAAAACTAATACCCTTGAATACCTTTTAAGGCATTCAAATAGGGCTTCAAAGCTAACTCACAATTACGAAATATAGTGTCTGGGGTATCATTGAAAAACTGTATGGCTTTGATCTTTCCTGCTTGTTCAGTAGTATCAACCAAGGCTACAGACATTTCTGGAGTCCATATCTCATTTTAATTCGCCCTTTGCTTGACAGTTTCAAAGCCACGATCTACACTGTTACTTGTATGACCCTTTATCTGAAATGCCAAGATAATATCTTTAATATCTTGACTCAGTACAAGCCAACAGAGATACTACAGTATAGTTTTATTCTTATTTTGACCTCCACAGTTGTCTACCCAGAGATTAATCTGTAGTGTAAGCTTTGGAGTTACAGTTAGAAAATAATATAAGATTGAAACAACCTGATTAGCTCCTTTTCCCTATTGTACTTGAGTATACCTTGCATGATAATGCTGATCAGTAGCATCTTTTACAATTCCAAAAACATATAACTTAAATGGAGACCAGTAAGACTATTGTGATAGCTGTTGTGGAACCTGGGGTATTTCAACTACTTGTTGAAAATCAAAAGAAAATGTACTAGAATTAGATTGAATACACTTAGCTTCTTATATATCATATTCATAAGCTGTACGACATGCTCTATACTCATGTTTATGATTTTGCAGTATTTGTTCTTTCTCACTCAGTTCTAATACACCAATATTAGTTTGATCTTCATGTTTAGTATTGTTTACCTGTACTGCTACTGTATTGTCTTTTTTGCTAGGCCAGTTTCGCACAATGCTGCATTCATCACAAACATTCTTAGATGGCTTGCGAATATTCATTAACCTTAAAGTTTCAGAGCCCTTCGAGATTCGGTAAAACTTACAAATGGATACCTTTACTTCCTGATCACTAAGGTTAATAGATGCAAGATACCTTTGGTAAATAATACAATAAGATAGATGCAATGCAAGGTAAACGATTTTTTCTACTTCTATATAGCAAACAAGCTTCCCATCCATCAAATTTCGCTTATCAGCTTGTGTTGCAATTACCATGCCCTCTTCCTCCTTCGTATGCAAAAGAAAGTTTTCTGCCTCCAATACTTGTTTAAAAGCTACTTTATTAGAAGGAATATGAATATAATTACCATGTACCTTGGGAATCGGCATTTGTGAATCACGTAAGTGATCAATGAGAGCATAAAGAGCCTTTGAGGATATTTTCCAAAAAGTAATCAATACTCTTTGACATACAACACCAACAAAGGGGAGTTGGATACTAAAGCTTCCTACTACTATATCACCCCTTAAGCAGATGATAGTAGTTATGCTCAACTTACCACTTTTTGCTAAGATTCCATTATTAGACAACTGAGGAGATAAAAGGTAAGTAATTCTTACTTTCCTCTCCTGTCTTGATAAACTATCATGATATGAAAACCATTTTATCCATGTTTCAAGCTCTGCCCTCTGTATACAGTTATGTGAACAGGAGCAGGAATCAAGGAGTATCTTCAAGCGCAGTTCTGGTTCCTTAATCTCCTCATTATCTTCTATATCTATCTGACTCCTTATTTCTGAATTCAACTCTTTCCTCATTATAAGAAATGGCCTTAAGACTTACCAGTATCAAATACCCTTTCTTCATTAAAAGTGCTACTCTCAGACTCAGAACCAGGATTACTGGTATTACTATCTGTTAAGGGTAGTAGATTTTAAGGGCAAGTGAATCTGACTAGGCTTAAATCATTTTCGTAAAGGGAGATTTGTCTAAGCATGCTTTGTAGGAAAACATTTTTGAGTAAAACTTATAATATTGATAAGATCTCTTCTCCGTTGCTTGATGATGGGTAAAGCTCAGGAGGCACTTCAATATTTATATCCCGAGTCTGAGTGTTCCCGGACTACAACTGGTTTATATTTAAACAAGTACCTTCTTCCCAACTTTTATCATTTAGTCTGCAAGCGAACCCGCTTTGAACCTGAAACTTTCACTTTCCGCGCACAGGTGATGGTATGATCACAGCTCTGACTTCCCTGAGGGTATGAACCCCACCTAGTCTGAGGTGTCATTTGTCTTCCTGGTGTTTAAGCTATGACCGTCTAGTTGGGAATATACTAATAGCTTCTTAGAACTCCCAGGGGCCAGCTTGGTTGTTGGCTGCATCTGCTCCGTGCCGTCTTATCCAGCTTTGCTGCTGGCTTTCAAGCTGACTAGTTTTCGCGATCGGGGCAATACCCTATCATCTTCACTCCCTCTCCCTATCCACTTGTTCCCATAGGTTCATTGACCTTGTAGGCATTATGTGGGGCTAAGCATACTCCCATTATATATCAGAGTAGCCTACTTCAATTTGGTGTTTATACCCATCTAGGACTACCCTGGGTCTCTTAACTTCAACTGCGAGTAGCTGTGTGAGGTCCTGATGAAATCTCTTCGTTCTACTTCCCCGACGTAGCCATAGATGCCGTCTTATATACCCTGCGGACAGCATCCAGTCAGATGGACGGTGACGACGTATACGGGGTTACAAGAGGTGCTCTAATCACTCTTTTTTCTATTTAAACAAGCAACTGCACAAGGTGCATGTATCAACTCCCAGGGCGAACGCTGGGGCGGGATGGGTATGATAGTCTGTGGAGGTTTGGACTCATGCTCTCTCCCATCCTGGGTGTTATGTAGTCCTCTCAGGAGTCGTTTGTGCCAAAAACCAGCTCCCTCCTCCTAGCGATCGCCCTGAATCGCTTTTCCAAGGTTGCACTGTCTTAACCTAAATAAAAATAAAAATTACAAAGTATACATTTCCTTCATTGAACCCGACTTGTTAGGGTAAATAAACTAACACATTTGCTTGGCCAAGCTAGGAAAACCTTTTCCATGTCATGCAACATCTGCCCGCTTTGGCATATCCAGATTCTTCCTATGAAATGCCTCTACCAATTCCTGTGCATGTTCAAAATAGTCTTGTAGATCCAAGGTGTTTTTATCCTCAGAACACCCTATCCCTTTCACAAAATAGCGTACCTCATGCATTTGCCTGTTACGACCTCCCAGCCGCCAGGTCTAAGAGATTATTTCACTCTTCACGATTCTTTCGATTTCCCATTTCAGATATGAATCGATTTCCTCTTGCTAGCAGGGAGGTTGTTCCCTAGCTAGTCGATTGGATGTCCGGTGGGGCTCTAACAAGGACACATGACATATAGGATGGATCTTCCATCTTGGCGATATTTATAATTTGTAGGCTCGTTCTCCTGTTTTCTCCAATACCTTAAACGGGCTTTACAGCTTTGGGGTAAGCTTATTTGACGGACGCTTAGTGTATATGATTTTTGCATTTAACATGACTAGTTCCCCATATGTGATGTCTGGTTGCTGCTTAGCCTTACAGTTGTAATATTTGCTCAAATTTTCCTGTGTTTGTTTCAAAGTTTCTATGGCCTGATGGTGTATTGTATGCATCCAGTATGCCTATAGTTGAGCACCAAGATTTTCGGCTTTGCATTACTTCATCTATTCTGTTTGTGGATATAATCCATATTTTGTGTAGAATGGTGACATGCCATGAGCATTTGTTACTGAATAGTTCTAGGCATGCTAGGCTAGTAGTAACAACTAGTACTAGTCCAGTTTATTATAATTGACAAGGTTTCTTAGGTATCCTTCAAGCACTTGGTAGGTCCTTTCTGTTTGTCCATCTGTCTGCGGGAGGTACACGGTTGACATCTTTCGCTTTATCCACAAGCTTTTATATAGTGATTCCCAGAATTCTCCTCAAAACTTTGCATCCATGTTGGAGATGATTTCAGCTGGATGTCCATGTAGCTTCTAGACCTCTCTCAAGAATATGTTTGCAACGTCTTTATCAGTTGCATTTATTTCAAGACCAATGAGGTGAGCCATCTTTGAAACCTATCTACGACTACCATAATTTGTGTTTTTCCAAGCGATTCTGGTAGTTGTGTGATAAAGCCTGTCGATATTGAAGACCAAGGGTCCAACGGAATTTCGTTGGCCTGTAGTAGACCAAACCACGCATATCATAGAGATTTATTATGTTAGCATTCATCACATGACTGTAAGTAGTCCTAGGTCCATGCTGTGAATCCTTTCCAGTAAAGGTCTCCAGTAACTATTTCCGCAGTTTTTTCCTGATCAAAGTGTCCAACTACTTTAGAGTTGTGGAACCGTTTGGCTATAGCTGGTTGTAGGTGCTCTTTTCCTGGAATATATAGGCAATTCTTGTCGTAGATTAATCCTTTCATTATCGCCTAGTGACTTGGTATTAGTTTGCCCTTGTTTGTCAATGCCTCCAATTCCTGCCTGCGTTCTTGCCAATATGATTGTCCAGTCCCCCTTCTGTGATTGACTTTAATAGCTCTAGGTTGTATTTTCTAATATCGACCTTAGATATTATTGCATTACAAATCAGAACTATTCCTAGATCTCGTCTTGCGTGGTGGTCTATATCATCAAGAAACTCATTTTCAGCTTGGTTGGTTCGTCAGTAGGCCACTATTATCTTAGTTTGTGTGGCGGGAGATCGTCTTGTGAGATATCGGTACTTTTGTGTCCTCTTGCTCCTCTCTGTGTGTCTTCCAGTCTATCAACTTCCATTGTCACAGATGTATTTATATGTTCAATAATTATCAGGGCTATTCGGCCACCTTTTCGGACCTGGCAATCTTGTTTTCTATGGTTCATCATGATCACCTTGATTTCTCCATCGTAATCAGGGTCAATTACCCCTTTGCCAATGATGATACCATGCCTAACTGCTAGGCCTCTTCGTGGTGCCAAACAAGCATATGTTCCTGTAGGCAATCCTATTGCTATTCCTGTTTCTACCAGCCGTTGTCCTTTTGCTGAGATTATAAAACCCCTTAGAGCATATAGATCATGTCCTGCGGCCAGGGGGAGCCTTTTGTGGGCATTCGTGCTTCTGACAATAGTAACTTTACCCGTAGGGAGCCTGCTGTCTATGCACTAGTTACTTCTTCATCCCTCTCATGTTGGTTCAAATGTACCAGTGTGATTTGGAAATGGGAAGGCTTGATTATTTAGTGTTCGCTAAACACAGCTCCCTCCTCAAGATGGTACTTCGGCCATTAGCTAAATGCTTTAGGCTTTCTGCCTGTAACGGAATCCTATTATGTTTCTACTATCACTACTGACTTGATGTTGGTTATTACTTATTTGGGTTTATACCTGATAAGCGCTACTATTTGGTTGTCCCTTCCTACTTGGTTATGACTTCCTAACAGGTTATTCTTTCCTTGTTTTGATTATCACTACCCCTCCTTGCTTCTACCCATTTGGGTATCGCTATCCTCCTTCTATACCTACCGGATTTGTATAGTAGTAGCGATCTCTTGTTCCTTCCTGTTTGGATTCCATTACTTGTTTTTGTTAGCTCCATCCTGTCGCTTTTAACCCTCTGTTTTCGGAATATGGTTACCTTGGTATGCTGCCGCTGTTAGCATGTTTGTTGAACAGGATGTTTGCGGTTTTGTTTAGTTTTTTTAGCTACAATCTTTTGTATTTAAAGAGCCTGCAATCCCTTAAGGATTCGGACTCTCAAGCCTCACAGGACTATCATCTTTAATACTACAAGTTGAACGGTCACTCTATTAGTTCCATACCTTTTACCTTGTCTATTGAAGACCTATCCATCGACGCTTCTCCCCCTATCCTAATAGTATCTTCAGAGTCCCTTTGGGATTCTCGAGATACTTGGGAGTAGGTTACACTGCCTCATTTTCGCAGTCGATTGACGATTTCGAAATTGTAGTTTGCCAGTTGTTGAGCTCACCATATCTGTCGTGTATTCCATACCTTAGTTGTAAAAAGGTTTTGTAGATTTTGATGATGAGTATAGACTGTCACTGGTTTTTCTGTTCCCACCAGATAATATTTCCATTCTTTCAGAGCCTCCAGAATCACTAGTAGCTTCTTATCATGGATCTCATAGTTTCAATCGGCCGGGCTCAGGTTTCGTGAGTGGAAAGCCATAGGATATGGTTTTTTCTCCTTAAACTGTGCGAGGACACACCTTAGAGCAAAATCTCTAGCATCAGTTTCCACTATAGTTTCACTGTCCAGGAAAAAATGACAGAGTATTGGGGCAGAGATGAATCTTAGTTTAAGTTCTTCAAATGCACCCTCCTGTTCTGGCCCCCAGCTAAATTTTCTGGGGTTGCCCTTCAACGTTTCAGTAAATAGGTTGTAGATTTTGGAGAAATCTTTAATGAAACGTCGGTAAAAATTGGCAAAGCCAATGAATATTTGCACCTCTTTTACGGACCTTGGTGCCTTCCAATTTATTATGATTTCAACTTTCCTTGCACTCATCGTAACTCAGTTGTTTGCACTGGTATATACCAAAAACTCAACTGTGTCAACGTGGAAGAGTGACTGGGTGGTTAATACAGCTATATCGTATTCTTCCAACTGAGAAAGAACTCTTTTGAGCAACTCAACATGTTCCTTCTTCGTTTTGGAGTAAAGGAGGATGACATCGAGATAAACCACCACCCCATGATCCAGGAATTCTTGTTGAATTTTATTCATCAAGGCCTGAAATTTTGCCAGTACATTTACCAGCCCGAATGGCATTACTTTGTATTCAAAGAGGCCATATCGGGTGCAGAATGTAATTTTCCACTCGTTTTCTTCCTTGATTCTCAAGCAGTAATAACGATCTTTTAGGTCAAGTTTAGAGAATATTTGGGCCCTAGCAACCAGGTCGGATAGCTCGCTCCTGAGTGGCAATAGGTATTTGTTTACCACTATGAGTTTATTTAATTGTCAGTAATCCACATATAGCCTTATTGAACTGTCAGGTTTACGGACAAATAAAATTGGTGCCCCTGCAGGTGATTTGCTTTCCACGATTTTTCCCTGAACCTTCATTTCTGCATGTATTTGGATGGGAAATCCAGCTGGTGAGCTCACATAGGATATATCAGGCCCCATGGTGGTACTGTGCTGTGTATTAAATCAATTGAGTGGTCCAAGGTTCTTCTTCCTGCTAGTTTCTTTACTGCTTCTGGTGCAAAAACTGTTTTGAATTCCTGGTATTCCAGAGGTATTTGCCGGAGCTTGTTTGCATTGGTTAGGGTAGGGGCTATAGCCTTGATTCTTCCGATAAACAGGACTTCTGGATCATATGCCACGGTATTATCCCATTCAAATGTCAGGTCTATGCCTTCTTCATTAACATGACTCTGACATTTTTAATCCTTAAATATCCATTTTTGCGTATCTTCAATGTGCCTTCTGGGATGTTCTGTATGCCACCAGCCAAAAGGGAGGATCAGGTGATATTTGCTGGCATTGGCAATTTCACATGAAACATGAGATTGGTGGCTATTGCTCCCAATTTACAACAGGATGGGATGTGTGTTGTCTTTTCCCCAATTTGATGCTGTAGTTCCTTCGAAGGTATAAATGTCCAAGCTATGTGTATGTGTGTATTATGGTAAGCGATATTTGTTAACTAGTTCTTGGTTAATTAGGAATATATTAGATCCTGAGTCTAACACAACCCGAATCTGGATCTGGTTTCCATTGCTTCCATAGTTGCCCATCCTTTTGGGCATCAATAGTAAGCCGTGGCTGGTATGTTTGTTTTGTTTCATATGTTAAGGCCACTTGGGGCCTGCGCAGGTCTCTTTGGTGACATATTTGTTGTTGTAGTAACTAGGGTATTTGTTACCATGCCTGCACAGTTTCAGCTATTAAAGGTCCTTAGACAAACTAAAATCTTTGTCTTTAGCATACTGGGCAGCCCACTACCAGCAGTCTTTAGCCCTTGCCGAAGGGTTCGCATACACCTGCCATTTGCCCTGGCACCTGCCTTTGCCTAACTGGAGCCAAACTCGTATTATTAGGTGATAGACAGCTTTTTTGTGCTCCGGGGATTCTTCGCGCATCGCTTCTATTACCACATGAGTGAATCGTGCCTACTTAGTCGACAAAGCTGTAGTCCTGGTTCAGGACGGATTTACCCTGCTTCATTTAGCATGGGTACTAGGTAGCCATAATGTCTCATTCTTTTCCAACTTCTTTTTTCTTGATGTTAGGAATCCTTGTCCGTTTGTTCAACTATTCCGTTGTCTAGCCGACCTGTTATATATTTTCATTCCTAGAAGGTTTCTTATAATGCAGGCTAGACTCGTTACCCCTTCACATTCTTAAGAATTCCTTTGTCAGCCCTGGTCAGTCCTCTCTTCCTTGGAGCTCAGGTAAGGATTTAGGGCTTTATAAGGACATTGGCTTAATTAACCGTCTTCCGTACTGAGATCCACTACACTAAATATTGTACATCGCCTTCTTAATTTTAAGTTTTAGGTTCCCAGAGTTAGTCCCAGACTACCACGAGCTGCCATAAAATTTAATAACTTCATGCTTGCCTGTCATTCTTCCGTCTGCCTTACTCCCTTATTTCTGTATTGCTTTTCGTGACTCTCACTTTGGCTTTTGAGTTTCCCACAGAGAAGTGCGGAATACATGCTTGTAGGACCTTGCAGAGGTTGAGCCCGCTTGTGGATATCAGTTTCGGTAAGGGGTTCATAACTGTGTACCCAGTCGCTGTCGCTATCTGTGCCCTAAAACCTTTTTTAGGTTTCATTCATGTTATCCAAGTCTCAAATACTGGGCTGGTTGACTTGATTCACCGTTGTTATGAGTGCCCTTCACCCCTTTAGTGCCGTTGTTGTCCGTGTTCGCTGATATTGGGATTTGAAATTTCCCCTTTTTGTGCTATAACTGATACCTAGGCCTGTTTCCTACAAAGCTCTCAAGTATGGTTGGCCCAAATGCAACGTATGCATTGATTGGCTTTCTTTCTTTCATCAATTTTGTCCTTAAGGATTCCTTTATGAGCTTCTACCCAATTTGTGTAGTCAACCTTTCCTTCAGCCAGTCTTTTTTCTCTTTTTCTGCTTGTTTTTTCTATTTGTAGAGGGCCTTTCCTGCTGCCGTATAGGGTTTTGACTTTTTATTTCAAGTTGTGGTCTTGCTGGGCTTGAATTCCACCTCCTGTTTCCTTTTCTGGGACTCACTTTTTACCCTGGTGGTTTTTTCTGAAAAAGGCCTTGTAGTTCCTTAAATGATTCTTCTGCTTTGGTAACCCTGCGGACTGCCTTAATCCATTCGCTATCTAGATGATGATTTTCATGTAATAGCGTATGCATGGTTTCAATAGGAAGTTGCTGCTGAATTAATGTACTTCAAGCGATACCAGATACCTCTGCCTCGATGTTATAGTTTTCCATGGCAAGGAGATACTTGTTTATATCCCCTGTGTATCTGACCTTCTTTATCTCGGCTACCACTGTGTGCACCTTATACACTATTGAGAATCAAACTGTAACTTCAGCCCCGGAGGTAATCCAGAAATTATATCCCACATGTTTTGGGAATCCGAGGCCCCCAGTCATCTTTTTCCTGTAGGTTATGGAGAAAGCCGCCACCTCGGTTCCCTCCATTCTCCGTAACACGTACTTGATGCGTTCTTCAATTTTGTCCCATTGCCATGAGTTTCTCTTAAAGTACTACTCGCAATTTAGTAACCATCCTCTGACATCATGAGTATGTTTATTCTTAATCTTGAATGGTAGATCCGATTGCAGGCTGTTGGTTCTAGCCAATCCTTGCCCTATTCGGTCCACTAAGGCATCGGCTTCTGATTCGAACTTTCTTCCTGGCAAAGGTTTAGGGCATGCCGCACTACCACGCCTAGAGGGGCCATGTCACGATTGGTAATTAAGTAAGGTAGGATTTCACCTGCCTTATAGTTATGAGTCATAAGGCTGTTAGATTTCGCACTATGACTCATTAGTAGTCAAGGGGTTTCACATGATGCACACTAGTGCAATCATTGTTTTATTGTTATTGGTTGATTGTATGCATTACTCACCCTTGTGAGTTATATGATGAAATGAGTTTCGCATATGACTTACATTACGAGTCATAGGTCTCGTGCATGTGACCACTTTGAGTACACATGACTGATGTTATGAGTTATGATTGGTTTTGGAATGTTGAGAAATCGACTTAAGAGAGTAAGCTGATGGATTTCATACTATGACTCACTATGTGTTATAATAGGCATGTGACTCTTAGGTATGAGTCACTAGAGATAGGGTTCAGGGAAGTGTACCTATATAAGGACCTCTAGGCGGCCTGTAGGTAGGACTCTTAATGCAAGCATCTAAGTTCTCTCCTATACAATTATTTTTCCTCTCAACCTCTCCTCTCATCTATTGGTGTTGTGCGATAGGAACAATAGGGTTCGGCTATCAATACAACATAGGCATATACCTTAAAGCAATAGTAGATCTTCGCCTAGTACTACTCGCTGCAATGGTACTCTTACCTTGGTGGCTGAGATTAGCACCAAGCTGTATACCGGACTATAAGGACGGCCCGGTTATATTCATCCAACCCACAGAGAGTAGTTAACTATTGCAAGTCAGCTAACAGCATAGGATTGTAATATTTGGTTGCATCACCTAAGCAACATCTAACTACAAAACAGCGGACTTTACAGACAACCAAATTGTAACCTACTTCCAAGTATCTCGTGAATCCCATGTATCCCGAGAATCTCACAGTGACTCTGAAGATACTATAAGGATAGGGGGAGAAGCGTTAATGGATTGGACTTCAATCGATAAGGAAAAGGGTTTGGAACAAATTGAGTGACCGTTCAACTTGTAGTATTAAAGATGATAGTCCTGTGAGGCTTGTGAATCTGAATCCTTAAGGAATTGCAGGCTTTTTAAAGACAAAGGATTGTAGCTAGGAAAACTTACCAAAAGAGCAATCATCCTGTCCAACATATATGCTGACAGAGGCAGCATACCAAGGTAACAATATTCCGAAAACAGAGACCTAAAAGGGACAGGATAGAGCTAACAAAATAGATAATGGAATCCAAATAAGTAGGAACCAGCGATCGCTAATAATATACAAATCCAGTAGGTATAGCAGGAGGATAGCGATACCCAAATGGGTACAGGCAAGGAGAGGTAGTGATAAGCAAAACAAAGAAAGAATAGCCAGTTAGGAAGTCATGACCAAGTAGGAAGGGACAACCTAATAGTAGCGCTTATCAGGTATAAACCCAAATAAGTAATAACTAACATGAAGTCAGTTGTAGTAGTAGAAATATAGTAGGATTCCGTTACATTCCCCTTGACCGAAATAAAACCAATAAAACTATAAGGAATATCCTAAAGGGCTTAATGACCAACCCGCCTTTGGAGCATTCCACTCAATTTCAAAACATATAACTTAATCAGTAAAATTATATCCATCATCGGTGTCAAGACCTTACACCTTTATTAGCCCCATTGTCAAGATTGGTGACTAAGCCAGGCACGATTTCTCATGACTCACATTATGAGTCATGGGTTTCGCTCATGTGACTACTTTACGACACATGACTTATTTTATGAGTTTTGATTGGTTTGGGATGATGCGCAGTTAACTCATAGGAGTCAGCTGATGGATTTCTTAGAATGACTCAATATGAGTCATGCTGAGAGTGTGACTCATAGGTATGAGTCACAAGGGTTAGGGCTAAGGGAAGAGTTCCTATATAAGAACCTCTAGGCGGCCTGTAGTTAGGACCCTTTACACAACCATCTAAGTTATTTCCTATACAATTACTTTACCTCTTTACATTCCCACTCCTCTATTGGTGTTGTGCGATAGGAACCATAGGGTTCGGCTATCCATACAACGTAGGCATAGGCCTAAGAACAATAGTGGATATTCACCTAGTACTACTCGTTGCAATAATACTCCTACATTGGTGGCGGAGATTAGCGCCACGCCCGGTACCGTACTATATGGATGGCCCAGCTATCTTCATCCAACCTACAGAGAAGTAGTTACCGGTTGTAAGTCAGCTGACAGCATAGGATCATAACATTTGGTTGCGACACCCAAGCAACACCTAACTGCAAAACGGCGGACTTTACTGACAATGACATCGACCTTACAGAGGGAGAAATAGATACCTCAACACTTGGTCCAGCACTTGAAGAAGCACTCAACACAAACCTATCCAGAAGTCAATCACAAAGGACTGCAATCCCTGTCACACCTTAACCTGCCTCGCCAATTGGATCCATAGAACCTGAAACACCAAGACAGGTAAGAATGTCTGCTCCACGACCTGCAAACCAAGGTGTGGGAGCAGGAATTCAACTAGGAGGGTTCACAACTGCACAGTTCCAAGAAATCCTGAACCTGATCAACAATCAGCGAGAAATAACCAATAACTGAATCAAGGTCGACAAACCCCCTACCTTCCATAGAATTAGGACCAAACTACGAACCTTCTTAGTACAATGCCAATTATAGTTTGAAGCAACACGTGAAATACGATATATAGACCGCATTAACTACGTCGAAAGCCTGCTAAGGGAGGCAGCAGCAAGCTGGATAACTCCATTTGCTGAAGGGCGCAAAATCGAGGCCTCGACTACTTATGAGGAATTCACTACAGCTCTCAAAGACCAGTTTGAGTATGTGTACGCAGAAAATGCAGTGTGGACAAAGCTCGACCGCCTAAGACAAAGCAAAGAACCAGTAACTAAATACAGGAATGACTTCCGCCTAACAGCTACAGAGGCCAATGAGGACGATGGAACGTTGAGAAGACAGTTCCTTAGAGGAATTAACCGAACGTTCCAAGACACAGGGGCAGCAGACCACATAGTGGCTACCAATTTCGATGCCCTTGCAGCATGGGCAATTGAGAAAGAAAATTGGATCAATATAATCAAACACCTTCAAGGGAACAACAGCACCTTTATCTGACTACAGGAAATGCCCAGAAATGATAATGGAACCTGGAGATCAGGAAACAATACAGAAACTCACGGAGACCCAATGGACCTGGATGCGACCAAAAGACGCCCCTGACTGAACCTCTCACAAGCAGAATTTACAAGAAGAAGTGACAACAACCTATGCCTGGGATGCACTAGTCCTGGGCACAGATTTAGTGACTGCCGAAATGCAAGAGATGAGAAGGACTATACAAGACAGTTAAAGAGAAAGACTAACAACAACTGATAGAAACTAGAAACCAATCTGCGCGAAATGGAGATCAGAGGAACACCTGATGAGTCGTGAAGCGAAGAAAGTCCCTAGGAAGAGATGCGCTGCAGGACAAGACAACCAAAACTATCGTAATCGGCAACATCTACATGGCACTCGCAAACACGGAAACATTGGAACAAGAAAAAGACCATGCCATGGTCAAAATGCAATTACATGGCAAGGACAAGACAGTCATCTTTAACTGCATGATTGTAACCTACTCCCAAGTATCTCGAGAATCCCAAAGGGACTCTGAAGATACAATAAGGATAGGGGGAGAAGCGTCGATGAATAGGTCTTCAATAGATAAGGTAAAAGGTATGGAACAAATAGACTGACCGTTCAACTTGTAGTATTAAAAATGATAGTGCTGTGAGGCTTGAGAGTCCGAATCCTGAAGGGATTGCAGGCTCTTTAAATACAAAAGATTGTAGCTAGGAAAACTAAACAAAAGCGCAAACATCCTGTCCAACCAACATGCTAACAGAGGAAGCATACCAAGGTAACCATATTCCAAAAACAGAGGGTTAAAAGCGACAGGATGGAGCTAACAAGACAAGTAATAGAATACAAACTAGAAGGAACAAGAGATCGCAACAACTATAGAAATCCAGTAGGTATAGCAGGAGGACAGCGATACCCAAATGGGTAGAAGCAAGGAGGGGTAGTGATAAGGGAAACAAAAGGAATAACCAGTTAGGAAGGAATAACCAAGTAGGAAGGGACAACCAATAGTAGCGCTTATTAGGTATAAACCCAAATAAGTAATAACCAGCTTCAAGTCAGTAGTAATAATAGAAACATAATAGGATTCCGTTACATTCCCCTTAAAAGAAATAAAACAAAGAACACAAATAAGGAATATCCTAAAGGGCTTAATGACCAACCTGCTATTGGAGCATTCCACTCAATTTCAAAACATATAACTTAATAAGTAAACATATATCCATCACTGGTGTCAGGACCTTACACCTTTATAAGCCCCATAGCAGCGAAGACAATACTATGAAGCAGTTAGCTTTTCATCTCAGATTCATCCAAGGTGGAGAGTGTTGCGCTGGTATCGGATTCTGAGTAGTCAGAGTCTTGAAGGAGTTTCTAAAATCCGTCAGGGTCAAGCTCAGGTCAGAGGAGGGCATAGTCTGGTTTCTGAAGTGTCCAGGCAGAGAAAGTCTCGCCATGGGACCAAGGGAGTCTGAGAGGTATAGATTCATTGTTGGTATCGAACCAGTAGGATATGATGAGGGTGCTGGCGCCTTCTAGGTTGTAGAGGGGTTCCCATGTTGTTTCGATTTCGTCATACCCTTTCCAATGGATCAAGAACTGTCTCTTTCTACAATAGATTCGATCTTTGAATATCCTTTCAATTTACCATTGCTCTTGTCCACTAGCATCGATGGTGACTGGCACTTTGGATATCGGTTCAGGTGTTCCTGGGTAGGCGAAGGGGTTGGGTGTTACGTAAATGCGAAGATGGCTGCGATGGATCCATGGGTGGATTCCTGCCATCACTGGAGGGAGTATGAGTTTGTAGTTGTTATGTCTGTCAGGTCCTTCGCTAACTGAGAAAGGTCCTAACCATGTTCCAACTAGCTTGTGATTTCGTCAACCTTATGGACATAGGGTGCTGATTTGTGGATAACTTCAGTTTCGTTAGGTGTGATTGGGGGTCCATCCTCTGTTCTGTTTTCGCTAGAGGTGGTTTGGCGTGCTCTGGCTTTCTTGAGTGCATCTCTGGCAAGTTGTTGATTCTTCATGATCTGTGAAGCAATCTCGTCTGCTGCTGGTACAGAAGTGGTGAGAACTCTGACACTAGGGAGGAGGTTTGGTAGTCTGCTAAAGGTTATTTCGAAGGGGGAGAGTTCTGTGCTATCGCTGTGGGCTGTTTTGATTGCAGTCTGGACATGAGGTAGGTGGCGAACCCACTTGGTCCTTTTAGGGTTGACATAGTTCCTAAGGCATTGGCTAACAGTTCTGATTCTGCACTCAGACTGTCCATTGGTCGGATGATCATAAGCTTTAGCCATATTGAGATCAACATTAAGATTCACCATAAGCTGTGTCCAAAAGCGTGAGGTAAACTTAGGGTCTCTGTTTGAGACTAGGGAGGTAGGGAACCCATGAATGGAGAAAACTCGCTCAATGAGGGTGTGGGCTGTTTCGACAGCTGTGATGTTCTGGGAGACTGGTATGAGGTAGGTAAAGCCACTGAATCGATCCAAGACAACCATGATGAGTTCAAGCTTGGAATCGCTAGGGAAGGGTCCTGCAAAGTCAATTGCAAGTGACGAGAATGGCTGCCTGGGGACAGAGAGGGGGGTGACTGATCCTTCAAGACAGTAGTAGGTTGCTTGTTGAGCTGGCATAGGTAGCATCTGCAGACATAGTCTTTATAATTTTTCCTCATGGAGAGCCAGTAGATGTCTCTTGAAGCATATTCAAAGCATTTCTGCCAACCCATATGTGCCATTTATTGATGGGTAATGCGGACAATTTCGCTTCTGATATTAGGACCTTGATAGCTTGCTTCATAGGGGACATAAGGATAGTCTCTACTGTCATCCTTCCCCCTTCTGATGAGAACTCCATCATGTAAGAGCCTGTCAGGGTGATCGATAGCCTTGGTAACTACCTCAAGGAGAGGGTCTTTCTGGGTAGCATTTTGAATACTAGAGTACCACTTTCCTTTCATGTAGTTGGTAAGCTGAAAAGCGCCTAGGTCAAGCTTTGAAGAGGGCTGATCAAAGAAGCAGTCCTCATAATTGACAGGTGCTTCGGGGGTAGATAGGTGCCATCCTTGGTCGATATCCATTATTTCTCTTTCGTTTCCTTTATCAATAACTGTATGAAAGACTGGGTAGCCATAATCATCCTGGAGGGGAGGGGGAACAGCCCATTTATGTTCTGCTCTGCAGTTGGGATGATGAGGGGAGACAAAGATGGAGGAAGAGTAGAGAGGCAAGGGTCCTGGAATATCGCGAGATCCTGAGGGAAAGTATCCTGTATTCTTTCCATTTATGTGGGTTTGGCATTCGTCCCAGATACAGGCAGTCCAGTACATGGCTCTGTATCTATTAGATTCAAGAAATCGGTCGAATTCATTGACTGGGGGTCGAGGAGGGATTGGTGTGGGCTGAGGGTCAGGGTCAGTAGGTGTGCTGCTGGGAGCGATATTTCTGGAGCTGGTGACTGCAAGGGATTCCAGGTGGGTGATAGAATCATGGATTCGTTTAAAGCAGTTGATGATAGCATCTGGATGCAGTAGTTGGTCCATATCTCCTGGAGATTTGTTTATTCTTGCCGCAAGGCCAGACTGTAGAGCTTTAGCTCGCTCAATAAGTACTCTGGCATGGGAAGGCTGTTGAGGGTTGCTGAGATAGGAGGAGGTCTCGATGATTTCACAACCTTGAATGGAATTGGTTGCAAGTTCAAGGGTATCTGCTGCTATGTCCTTAGCTTGTTCAACAGAATCTGAGTAGTGACTTACTTCTTGGGAGCTGGAGGGGTTTGGGCTGGTGCCATGATGTAAGTTCCACATGGAGTGGTGTTCTGGAGTAAGACTGCGAGAGGGTACTTGAAGAGTGAGGGCAGAAGATGGGTCTAGTCAATGGGCGATGTTGAGGTAGTGTCTTGATACACTGTTGATGGCAGAGGAGGGGGTCTTTATAGGTTTCTTCTCTGTAGGGTCTTCGAGTATTTGGTCTTCTTCAGCTAGGGTGTCTTCATAGATCCTAGATAGTGCATCTGCAAGGACATTGTCTTAGCCAGGTCTGTGTATGATATCGATATCATAAGATAGCGGGAACATGCGCTATCTAGTTTGGCGGTAAGGTAGGTCAGTCTGCTTCAAGAAAATGGATAGTGCCTTGTTGTCAGACAAAACAGAGAACTTGGTGCCATATAGATTCGGATGGAATGCCTCCATGGCATTCACAATCGCCAAAAGTTCCAACTCTTGGACAGGGTAGTGCAGCTGACTTGTTGCAAACTTTCTCTTGTGGAATGCGGCAGGGTATGCTTTCTCAGGGGAGGGTCCTTGGCCAACCAATGCTACTGATCCAACCTTAGAGGCGTCTATAATGAGGTATATTGGATCAGCTGATGTCACATATGAGATGGGGCGGAGAGGAATTGTCTCCTTGGATAGGCGCTTAACCTGTTTGAAGGCTTCCCCATGCCGGGGTCGCCATTCAAACACATCTTGGGAAATTAGGTCCGAGAGGGGGGCAGTGGTGGAGGCAAGGTGTGGAAGGAACTGTGTATGATATATGACAACTCCAATAAAGGTCTGAACCTCCTTTTTCGATTTTGGTATGGGCTGGTCTTGGATGGATCGGATTTTTTCAGGGTTTGCATGACTTCCTCTCTCATCTATAACATGTCCTAGGAGAGAGAGCTTGGTTGCGAAGAATTTGTACTTGGATGGCAATACTTTGATCTGGTGCTGCATAAATCTTCCTAAGACTGATCTGATGTCTGAAATATGGTCTTCAACTGTTTCCGAGTAGATGGTAATGTCATCCATGTATGCCCCAACGAATTGCCCAATAAATCCATCTAGGACAAATTCTATAAGTCTTATAGCTGTGGCAGGGGCGCTGGCATCTCCTTGCAGCATTACTCTGTATGCAAAGGATCCAAAGGGTGTCTTGATGTTGTTGTATTTCTCATCGCTGGGGAGAACTCAAATTTGGAAGTACCAGTTTGCAAGGTCAATGGTGGATCTGAACTTTGCTCTGGCAACAGTTCTGAGTATCATGGCTTGGTTGGGAATCGCTCCATGGTCCTTGATAGTAATATCATTCATGGGTACAAGGTCTGCAAGCAGTCTGATTATGCCATTGGGTTTCAGCTTTGGGAATATGTTGACTGGGTTAGGTGCCTCGCTTGGGTAAATTATTCCTTTGGCTTTCCAGTCTTCGATTAATGCTCTGTATGCTGGCATGATCTTGTCAGGGAATGTGAAAAATCTCGGATTATGGTCCGAAGTTGTGTCTTTCAGCTGGATGTTGTGGTTGAAATCTCTCCAGGGTGGTAATTCCGCTGATTACTTGCACGGGAATACTGTAGGAAACTCGGATATGAAGTCAGGGGCATCTGCTTCATTCATTGCTGAAAATCATACATGAGTGGCTTTCTTGCAGGTCAAGGTAATTCCTTGGTCAGGGAAGGTGATAATAGATTTTCCGCAATCTATTACAGCATGGTGCGCGGTAAGGTAAGGTATTCCTAGTAAGATATCATCGTTTTCCAGGGAACTGACTAGGGCTTCAGAGATATCGCCGCATTTCTTGTCAATCTGTATGACAGGCTTTGCAACATAGTTGATTACTGAGCGTGATCCTTTAACTGCCATCTTCAGGTTGATAGGAGTCTCGAGATCTCTGGTAGGGATATGGTGGGTGGTGACAAACTTCCCTGATATCAAGTTGTCTCCTGTGGTTGCTGTATCGAAAAGTGCCTTTGCTTGGTGGCCATTGACTGTGATGTATGCTTCGAGGGCTTGGGATTGAGTTCCACTAGGTCCTGCATGGTTTGTGGTAACTGAGACTGATGCCTTTGCATTGGGATTGTCTTCCTGAGTGTGGTATGTTCTTCTGACATTCTGGGTTCTCCTGGTTTCTCCAGGGCCTCCATTTCCTTTCTGCTGGGTGCTCCTATGCTTCTTCTTCTCGAAGCAGTTATCGGAGTAGTGTCCATATTTTCCACAGAGGTGTTATTGGAGAACCTTGGTTGATTTTGCTGGGGGTTATTCTGGGGGCGCTTGAGTGCTTGTTGGAAAACTGCATTGGATGTTGCATTTCCTTGACAATTTCTATAAAGTCCTGTAGAGTGGGCAATTGCATCTCGCATTTCCTCTATCTCCACTAGCTGGTCAAAGGAGGTATCTGAAGTGATGTGTGGTCACTTCTCGCTTGAGTTTGATATCCATAGCATCTAAGAGTCTCTGCTTGCTGAATAGTCCGAAATTGTTCCTGGGGGGAGACTGTCTCTCAAGGTTTCAAGTCTGATTACAGTGTCAGTAATCTGTGCTGTTTTTCCGCCGGTAGTTTGCTTGACTTGTAGCCACTGTTCATAGATAGTAACTGTGGATGTGGAAGGATGGAAGTAGGCCTTGAATTTCTGTTTGAATCTAGCAACTGTGTGGCCTCCTTGGGAAGCTTCATATTGGGTGAATTTATTAAGGGCTTTCTCCCTGCAATAGGCTCCATAGTATTGCAGGGCTTCAGGGGCATCGTCAGTTATGCCAAAGCTGGCGATGTGTCGATGGACTGGGTTGAACCATAAGTTGATTCTCAAAGGTCTCGATCTTAGCCTTCTCGTGTAAATGTAAATACTGCAGGCCATTTAGGACGTTTGTTTCACTCTTGGGGGAATGACATGATGATGGGTGGAGGGCTTGGATTGCTTGGTGGACTTGGTGGACCAGGTGGTCTTGGTGGACTAGGTAAATCTTCTGGTGCAGGGATTGGTTCTCTGGGTTCTCTTGGTAAACTGGGTGGTCTAGGTGGCGAAGCTGCGGGTGCTGGTCCTGGAGTGTCCTCTGGACCAGAATCTGGTTCGGATTCTGAGCTTGTTTCTTTCTTGGATTGCACTTTTTGGTGGAGGTGTTCTTGGACTTGTTCTAGGACTAGGGTTTGGTCTTAGACTTGATATGGAGCGTGGGCTTGGGCGTGGTCAATGGCTTGGTCTTGGTCATCTCTTCGCTGCTGCTGCTATCTACTGAAGATAGTTCTGAGTCCTCAGTTGATAGTGCAGGTTGGGGTACTGACGCTTGACTTTGGGGTCCTAAGGAGTATGCTACTGATTCTCTAGAAAAGTGCCTTCTGGTATATCTTGGAAGCGAAACGGTTGCTAGCTAGGGTGAGCTGGTCTCGCCAGGAGTCCGCTCAAGGTCTTCTTGGAAAATGGGAGGTGTACTAGAACTGCAGGGTCAAGGTAGGTGAAGGGTGATCAGTCCTTTCCCGAAGATCAAAGGTATTCTTAAGCCTAGGTCAAAAAATGTAACCTACTCCCCAGTATCTCGAGAATCCCAAAGGGACTTTGAAGATACTAAAAGGATAGCGGGAGAAGCGTCGATGGAGAGGTCTTCAATAGACAAGGTAAAAGGTATGGAACTAATAGAGTGACCGTTCAACTTGTAGTATTAAAGATGATAGTCCTGAGAGGCTTGATAGTCCGAATCCTTAAGGGATTGCAGGCTCTTTAAATTCAAAAGATTGTAGCTAGGAAAACTAAACAAAAGCGCAAACATCCTGTCCAACAAACATGCTAACAGAGGCAGCATACCAAGGTAACCATATTCCACAAACAGAGGGTTAAAAGCGACAGGATGCAGCTAACAAAACAAGTAAGGGAATCTAAACAGGAAGGAACAAGAGATCGCTACTACGATACAAATCCAGTAGGAAGATAGCAGGAGGATAGCGCTACCTGAATGTGTAGAGATAAGCTAAACAAAAGGAATAACCAGTTAGGAAGTCATACCCAAGTAGGAAGGGACAACCAAATAGTAGCGCTTATCAGGTATAAACCCAAATAAGTCATAATTACCATCAAGTCAGTAGTAATAGTAGAAACATAATCGGATTCCGTTACAATGATTGACTTAGGCGCTACAGAAAACTTAATCGATCAGGAATTCAGCCAATGACACAGCATACGAATGAAGAAAGCAAAAGAAATCATGCTAATCTACCTTGGGGATGGGGAGCCAAGCGCTATGGGACCTAATACCCATATAGCTAAAGTATCTATAGACATTGGCAGCCATAGCGAAGTGACAACCTTCCAATTCGCAGATATACCCAACCATGAGGCGGTTTTAGGGCTGCCATAGTTAAGAAGATACAACCCCAAAATCGACTGGGAAAGCAACTAGATTACTTTCGATAGCGAGAGGTGTACAATGGTATGCCTAGAAAGCTTGCCAGTGGTGGACCTAGTACCCGAAGCAGACGCCCTGGAATAGAATTTATCTATGCGATTCTCTAAGATCCAGGCCAAGGATGTCTAGAACATCAAAATACAAAGATTAAACCAAACAGCACTGATCCCTACCAAGGGATCAGCAAGGGCAGCAGGACACGACCTGTATGCAAGCGAAAAAGTTAAGATACCGGCAAAAGACCATAAAATTGTCAGTACTGGAATAGCCATCAAACTAGCGGAAGGCACCTATGGGCGGATTGCTCCACGCAGTGGTTTGGCAGTTAAACATATGATTACAGTCAATGTGGGGGTAATCGACGCTGACTATATATGTGAAATCAAGGTAGTACTGGATCACCTGGAAAAAGACGATTATACACTTGAGCCAGGGAGCAGAATCGCGCAGTTATTATGCTAAAAGATTGTCATAGGACAATGCGAAGAAGTGGATCAATTGGCTCCTACCATGAGAGGCGAAGCCGGGTTTGGAAGTACCAACAAACCAGATCGCCAAAGAATCGAGATCAACAAGATCTTTGCCCCCTTCTTCGGAAAGTTCTACTGAAGGGGCGAGCTTACAGTGATCCTCAAATGGGATTATAAGGCAAACAACCCTAGCAAGATCGAAGCAATCAAATTCAGTACTGAATTGGCCATCAAGTGAAAGAGGGGACAAGAAAAGGAGAATAAACGGAATATTGTTCCAAGTGAATATCACCAGTACCTGGGCATGTTCAAGGAGGAAGAAGAAACACGGCTACCACCACACTGGGCGAAGCTTGATATAAAGATCAACCTAAAGAATGGAGAAACGGTACCAGCAAGAATGTTATACCCATTGTGAGAAAGAGAGCTGGAAGAACTAAGAGAATACCTCCTTGACAACAAAAGCCGAGGCTGGATGCGAGGCTCTTATGCGAACGCAGGATCGCCAATCCTGTTTGTCAAAAAGAAAGATAGTAAACTACAACTCGGTGTGGATTATCGAGGACTCAACGAAGTCACCAAAAGGGACCAATACCCGTTACCACTGATAGGAGAGGCCTTGGATAGGCTGAGGACAGCCAAAATATTTACCAAACTTGATATCTGAAATGTCTACTACAATATCAGGATCAAGGAAGGAGATGAATAGAAAACAACATTTATGACAATATACGGTATATACAAATATATGGTCCTGCCCTTTGGACTTAAGAACGTCCCAGCAGCCTTCCAGAGATGGGTCAACAGAATCCTGAGCCGCTTCCTAGATATCAGTTGTATTGTCTATCTAGACGATATTCTGATATACTTGGAGAACCTTGAACAATACCGAGGTCATATTAGAAATATCATGGAAGCCTTGCGGAAGGAAGGACTCACACTCAAACCATCTAGGTGTGAGTTTCACCAAGAATGAACAGAATACCTGGGATTCATCATCGATGGAGAAAGAGTCAGTGTCGATCCTATCAAGACTGAAGCAATATCGGAATGCAAACCACCAGAGACCAAGTAAGGCATACAATGGTTTGTGGGATTCTGCAACTTCTATCGCCGATTCATAGAAGGGTTCAGCGGTATAGCCCAACCCTTGTATGAGCTCACTAAGGAAGAGGTCAAATGGAACTGGACGGACTGTCAACATCAGGCATTCAATGAACTGGGCTGACGCCTAACCTCGGCACCACTCCTGGTCCATTATGATACGGAGAAAGAGATTATTATAGAAACTGATGCCTCAATATATGTATGCTCCGGCATATTATCATAAAAAGGGGAGGTTGCAAAATGGCGACCAGTGGCATACCGCTCGAAAACGATGTCACCCGCAGAATGAAAGTACAATATACATGACAAAGAGCTAGCAGCAATCGTGCAAGCTCTAAAAGAATAGAGAAGATATGCAAAAGGGAGTCGACACCGAGTATCGATACTTACCGACCACAAGAACCTGGTACCCTTTACCACTACAAAAGTATTCAAGTACCGACAAATTTGTTAGAGCGAAACACACAGCCAATACGACATCAAAATACAATACTGACCTGGGAAAGAAGGAGGAAAGCCAGACGTCCTAACAAGAAGAGTGGAAGATATCCCAGGGAAAAATAATGAAAGGATTCAACAGAAACACAGAATCCTACTACCAACTGAACACTACTTTGAAGCAATGGAAGTGGTAAAGTTTACAGAAGAGGACACAGGAATCCGTGAAGCAAGCAAAACTGATATACATATAAGGGCAATCCACGATGCCCAGGCAAGAGGAGACGAGGAGATAAAAGGAGTTGCACTTGGTGCATGCCAATAGAAGGAAGGATACCTCTAGTATCAAGGGAAAATTTGGGTCACAGAAGAGGAGGAGATAAGGACAACGATAATACGACAAAACTACGATCAACCAACAGCCGGCCATTGGAGAACAAGTAAAACTAACGCCCTTCTAGCCAGACAGTATTCCTGGCCAAAGATGCGTGACGATATCAAAAGATTTGTCAAAAACTGCTATACCTGCCAAGGGACAAAAGCAATCCGGCATGCACCATATAGACTACTACATCTAAACGAAGCACCACACCAACCATGGAAATCCATAACAACAGACTTTATCAATGACATCCTGATATTAGTCGGCTATGACGCCATACTGGTAGTAATCAACCGATTAACTAAAATGAGTCACTTCATACCTTGCAACAAAGATATAAATACTTAAGAATTTGTGCAAATATTCCTGAGGGAAATATTTCGCATACATGGACTACCACAGGATATTATCACAGATCGAGGAACCTTCTTCACATCGGAACTATGGAGAAAAACGATGAAATCATTAGGGATAGAAAGGAGGTTGAGTACCGCCTTCCATCCTCAGACTGATGAACAAACCGAGAGGACAAATGGGAAACTCGAACAATACCTACGAGCCTATATCACCTCTCAACAGGACGACTGGGCCGACCTACTACCATTGGCAGAATTCGCATACAACAATGTAAGACAAGAAACAATAAAGACCACACCATTCTTTGCGAATTATGGTCACCACCCACAACATGAGGCAATTGGCCACATTATACCAAAAGAGAGAACTGATAAAGAAGAAGTGGATCAGCTGTACAGTATCCTACGTCAGGAAATGGTCTGTGCACAGTTAAAACAAAAAAGAGAATTACGATCAGAATAGAAAACCCGATCCGAATCTCTAGTCAGGCGATATTGTCTGGTTACTGCCAAGGAACATCAGGACCACAAGACCATGCAAGAAGCTTGACTACAAGATAATCGGACCATGCAAGATCCTTATATAGGTGGGTACGAGTGCCTATAAATTGGACCTGCCCCAACAGATGAAGGACCACAACACCTTCCACATCTCACTCCTCGAACCCTATCACAACAATCAATTCCCCTCACAAAGACCATCACCACTATCTCCTATCGAAATGGAAGGAGGAAGCAAGTACAACTCGTAAAAATTATCGATTTACGCGTATACCAAAGACGCCTGCAATAAAGAGCCAAGTGGATTGCCTACTCTCCTGAACACAACAAAACTTGGTACCCTTCTAAAATTTAAACAATGCCAGCATCGCCATTGAAAGATTCCATCGGCAGTACCCAGTAAAGCCCTGAATGGGGTACAGTTAAGATCAAAACCGTGGAGGATCAACCAATGGAATAAATGACCTTGGGACCCGCCGACGGTTGGGGCGATGGCCCAACATCTATCACACCAACGAGCCCTCTATTTGCAACGCAGGAGGAAAGACAAAAAAGGCAGATCATAAGGCTCTTTCATGGACTGCCAGCTATGACGACGACTGCGACGTTCATTTACACGATAAGGAAGGATCTAATTGGTTTCCTAAACAGCCAAAAATACGCAAATAACAACAACCTCACAAGGACAAGTCCTGGATCCACTGCCTCAAAGACAACTGCCGTTTACATCGACACGACAAAATTGATGCTGGCTATTACCCACGACGCACTGGTGAAGCAGCACCCCTGAACGAATATGATGCACGCATACGGAAAAGAAAGGCACCGGTGAGGACACAGTTGTGGTGAGAGGGGGGCGAAAATATTGCGACGGATACTAGTCCAGATGTGGGATGCCTGGAACGCCAGATTGAGGGGTTACGAAACCATCTTAGCACTGCTGAAGCCACAATTTAGAATCAAAAACAGGAGATGCAGACCTACCAGAGGATGATTGCTGACCTAGATCGAACGATCAGAACGGCGAACTTAACATTGGAAGAAGTCCGCAAAAGTTGGAAGCATGCGGAACATCAGGTTCGGAAGTTGAATAAGGAATTGCGCGCTTTTTGAGAAAGCCTGACAAGAATAGGATGTGGAGCCTGATAGGACTCAGGCTGATCAGAGAGGAGAACTAATGTCACGATTGGTGAGTATGCCAGGCAGGATTTCACATGACTCATAGTTATGAGTCATAAGGCTGGCAGAATTCGCACTATGACTCAGTAGTTGTCATGGTGTCTCACATGATGCACACTAGTGCAGTTATTGTTATATTGTGATTGGTTGATCATACGCATGACCCATATTGGTGAGTCATATGATGTAATAATTCTTGCACATGACTCACATTATGAGTCATAGGTTTCGCACATGTGACTACTTTAGGACACATGACTTGTTTTATGAGTTTTGATTGGTTGGGGATGATGCGCAGTTGACTCATAGGAGTCAGCTGATAGATTTTATAGTATGACTCAATATGAGTCATGCCGAGAGTGTGACTCATAGGTATGAGTCACCAGGGTTAGGGTTGAGGGAAGAGTTTCTATATAAGGACCTCTAGGAGGCGTATAGTTAGGAGACAATCTGCAAGGTTTAGGAGAGAATTGTCGCCTCCCACCTCGGCCTGGTCGCTAGGGCCTGTGGTCTCCTCACTCCTAATGAATGTGGCTAACTTACGGGCCTTTACTCCTTTGACGCCATCACCACCCTCGCCCACACAGTACGCACCCTCCACTGCCTAGTCCTCCGAGTCTCCAACCGCTTCCTTGACATCAAATGGGGTTTTGAAAACGTGGATCCCCACTTTCTCTCCTCCGTACTCAGGAAAAAAGGGGTCAACCAGTCCCACATCTCGTGGGTCAGGTCCTTCCTTCTTGGCCGCACCTGCCGTCCTCTTTTCCAGGGCTTACTAGGAATTTTTTCTTCCGTTTCTGTAGGCACCCCTCCAGGGTCTCCTGTATCTCCTTTGCTTTTGCATATTTATGTTTCTTCCCTTCATTTCTCCCTTTCCAGAGGCCTTATACTTTCCTATGTTGATGATTTTGCATTGACTGCATCATCCTCTTCCTATCGCCGTCATGTTCAGCTGCTTCAAGCAGCCTTTTCCAGGATCATGCGTCGCACAGTAGCGCGCAATGTCCCCTTCTCAGTCCCCAAGACGGAGCTGATACACTAGCGCACCAAGAACCAGTGTGGCTCCCATTGCATCATGCACATACACTTGGACAGGCAGGTCTTCCATCCTGCCAACTCCCTCAGGTGGGTAGGTTACTGGCTTACTCCATCCCTTTCCACATCAACTCACTTCTCTAAACGACTTGCCCTCGCTCAAGGTGCCTTCGCCACTGTCTGCAGGCTTTCCCCACCGGAGGCTCGCCTCTCCCCCCACCAGTGCCACAGCCTAGCTGTCACCCTACTCCGCCCCATACTCACCTATGGGGCTGACCTCTTCATACCCTCCTGTGGAATGCTACAATACATAGACGTCATCTGGCACTAGATCCAGATATGGGTTATCAACTGCTGCTGCTCCACCCAACTCTCTGTCCTCTCCCTTGAGAGCTGCCTCCCTCCTATTGGCCTCCTCTACGCCCATCGCTGTCAGCTTGCTGCGGTCAGACTGGTATGTGCCCCACCCACTAACAACCCAGCCGCAGGGCGGCTCTCACTCGACTTTCCCTCCCTCCTGCAGTCTCGCGCTTCAGACTCTTGGCGTCACCTCAACAGGCGCCTCCAACCCAATGTCAACCCTCTTAACTGGAAAACTGCCGCTTACTGCCCGCCAGTCCATAACTACCTCCCGGTGGATGCAATGGCCCACCTCATCCTCACCGTCTTGGGATCATTGTCCTTCGCCCCCTTGCCATGTGCAGATCTCGCACCCCTCTGTCCTCCTCTCCCCTCGCTGCCCGTCATGCGCATCGCCTATACTGGTCTTAGAAGGCGGGCGCACCAGACCCTCATCAACAACTGGGGAGAGGCCTGTCCTCCCCCATACTACTACCCATACAAACCCTCTCTGTCCCCACACCCTTTCATAGGCCTCGGCAAGTTCATGGTGGGCCGCATTCTTCAGATGCGAACACACTAGAGCTTCCTAGCTCTTCATGCCTCCTGGGCCTCCAAAGGGAAGTCCACCCTTCGTCCACGATGTTGGGATTTCGACGAAGACATCCAGCATGCCACACTCTCCCTCACGGCTACCGCTAACTCCCGCAGATGCCACCTCCAAGGTGTCGTGGGGATAGGCGCAGACGACCCCATCCGGTCTTCTATACCACTTCTCCTCAACCTGGTCGCCTATCCACTAGGGACGCAAGTTGTCTTCCCTCCAGACATGCTGCTATCCGACCCCTCATCGCCACTTCCTTTGGTTGCCCCCACCCCCATAGAGTCCCCTGCCCACACTCTCTTTTCGTCCCCAAGTTCTTGATAATTTGTGGTTTTTCCTCACCTAATTGCTTGGTTTCTGTATGTTTCCTTGGCTGATTTTTCCTTACATGAGGTTATCGTACGAGGTGAATAGACAGTTACCTGTCCTATTGGAGCTTTAATGTACCATTGGTTTGTTTTGTTTTTGGTTTTTGAAATTAAGGTTTTGTTTAGGCCATAGCTAGCAGTGTATGCAAGTTCTTGTACCTTAACAACGAATATATGATATAAAAAAAAGAAAGAAAAAAAAAAACCGGCCTGTAGTTAGGACTCTTCACACACCCATCTAAGTTCTTTCCTATACAGTTACTTTTCCTCTTTACCTTCCCACTCCTCTATTGGCGTTGTGCGATAGGAAGCATAGGGTTTTTGCTATCCATACAACGTAGGCATAGGTCTAAGAACAATAGTGGATATTCACCTAGTACTCCTCATTGCAATAGTACTCCTACATTGGTCGATGAGATTAGCGCCACGCCCGGTACCGTACTATAAGGACGGCCTGGCTCTCTTCATCCAACCTACAGAGAAGTAGTTACCTGTTGTAAGTCAGCTGACAGCATAGTATCATAACACCAATAGTAGGGAAGACAATACCATGAAGCAGTTAGCTTTCCATCTCAGATTCATCCAAGGTGGAGAATGTTGTGCAGGTATCGGATTCTGGGTAGTCTGAGTCTTGAAGAGGTTCCCAAAATCCGTCAGGGTCAAACTCAGGTGAGAGGGAGGCATAATCTGGTTTCATGAGTGTCTAGGCAGAGAAAGTCTCGCAATGGGACCAAGGAAGTCTCAAAGGTATAGATTCATTGTAGATATCAAACTAGTAGGATCTGATAAGGGTGCTGGCGCCTTCGAGGTTGTATAGGGGTTCCTAAGTTGCTTCTATTTCATCATAGCCTTTCCAATAGATCAAGAACTGTCTCTTCCTGCGATAGATTCGATCTAGGAGTATCTTTTCGATTTCCCATTGCTCTAGTCCACTGGCATTGATAGTGACAGGTTCTTGGGATATGGGTTCAGGTGTTCCTGGGAAGGCGAACAGGTTGAGTCTTAGGTAAATGCGAAGATGGCTGCGATGGAGCCATGGGTGGATTCCAGCTATCACTGGGAGAAGTATGAGTTTCTAGTTGTTATGTCTGTCAGGTCTTTCGCTCACTGAGAAGAGTCCTACCCATAGTCCAACTAGCTTGTGATTTCGTCCAACTTTATAGACATAGGGTGCTGACTTCAGGATAACTTCAGTTTCATTAGGAATGATTGGGGGTCCATATTTTCTTCTGTTTTCGCTGGAGGTAGTTTGGCGTGCTCTGGCATTCTTGAGGGCATCGCTGGCGATTTGCTGGTTCTTCATAATCTGGGAAGCAATCTCGTCTACTGCAGGAACTGAGGTAGGTAGAACTCTGACGCTGGGAAGGAGGTTTGGTAGTCTACTAAAGGTGATTTCGATAGGGGAGAGTTCCGTGCTATCGCCTGGAGCTGCATTGATTGCAGTCTGGACATGAGGTAGGTGGCGAACTCACTTGGTTCCTTTAGCACCGACATAGTTCCTATGGCATTGGCCAACAATTCTGATTCTGCGCTCAGTCTGACTATTCGTCTGGTGATGGTAAGCTGTACTCATGTTAAGATCAACATTGAGATTCGCCCAAAGCTGTGTCCAAAAGCGTGAGGTAAACTTGGGGTCTCTATCAGAGACTAGGAAGGTAGGAAAACCATAAATGGAGAAGACTTGCCCAATCAGGGTGTATGCTGTTTCAAGGGCTGTGATGTTCTGAGTGACTGGGATGAGGTAGGTAAAGCCACTGAAGCGATCCAAGACAACCATGATGAGTCCAGTTTGGAATGGCTATGGAAGGGTCCTGCAAAGTCAATTGCAAGGGATGAGAATGGCTGTCTGGGGACAGGGAGGGGTGTGACTGATCTTTGAGGGACAGTAGTAGGTTGCTTGTTGAGCAGATATAGGTGTCATCTGCAGACATAGTCTTTGAAATCGTTCCCCATGGAGAGCATGAAGAAGTGTCTTGAAGCATATTCAAAACATTTCTGCCAACCCATATGTGCCATTTGTTCATAGGTAATTCGCACAATTTGGTTTCTGATATTAGCAGCTTGATAACTTGCTTCATAGGGGACATAAGGACAGTCTCTACTGTCATCCTTCCCCTTTCTGATGAGAACTCCATCATATAAGAGCCAGTCAGGGTGATCGATAGCCTTAGTAACAACCACAAGGGGAGGGTCTTTCTGGGTAGCATTTTGAATGCTGGTGTACCACTTTCCTTTCATGTAGTTGGTAAGCTGAAAAGCGCAAAGCTCAAGCTGGAAAGATGGATGATCAAAGAAACAGTCCTGACAATCGACAGGTGCTTCTGGGGTAGCGAGATCCCATCCCAAGTCGATGTCCGGTATTTCTCTCTACTTTCCCTTATCAATAACTGTATGAAAGACTGGCTACCTATCATCATCGTGGAGGGGAGGAGGGACAGCCCATCTGTATTCTGCTCTGCGTTTGGGAAGATGAGGGGAAAGAAAGTTGGAGGAATAGTAAGGAGGCAAGGGTCCTGGAATATCGCGAGATCCAGAGGGAAAGTATCCTATATTTTTTCCATTTAAGTGTGTTTAGCATTCGTCCCAGACACAGGCAGTCCAGATCATGGCCCTGTATCTATTAGATTCAAGAAATCGGTCCAGTTCATAGACTGTGGGTCGAGGAGAGACTGGTGTGGGTTAAGGGTCAGGTTCAGTAGGTGTGCTGCTGGGGGCTATATTTCTGGAGGAGGTGACTACAAGGGTTTCCAATTGGGAGATAGAAACATAGATTTGTTTAAAGCAGTTGATGATAGCATCTGGATGCAGTAGTTGGTTCCTCTCTCTTGGGGGATTGTTAATTCTCGCCGCAAGGCCACACAGTTGAACTTTAGCTTGCTCAATAAGTACTGTAGCTTGGGATGGCTCTTGAGGGTTGCTGAGATAGGAGGAGGTCTCGACGATTTCACAACCTTGAATGGCATTGGTTGCAAGCTCGTGGGTATCTGCTGTTTTGTCCATGGCATGTTCAATAGAATCTGCGTAGTGACTCGCTTCTTGGGAGCTGGAGGGATCTGAGCTGGGACCATGTTGTGAATTTCACATGGAGTGGTGTTCAGGTGTAAGTATGCAAAAGGGTACCTGAAGAGTGAGTGCAGTGGAGGGGTCTTGGATATGGGCAATGCTGAGGTAGTGTCTTGATACTCTCTTCATAGCGGAGGTGGGGGTCTTTATAGATATCTTCTCTGTAGGGTCTTCGAGTATTTGGTATTCTTCAGCTGGGGTGTCTTCATAGATCCTTGATAGTGCATCTGCAAGGACATTGTCTTTGCAAGGTCAGTGTTTGATATCGAAATCATAAGATTGCAGGAACATGCGCTATATTGTTTGGCGGCAAGGTAGGTCTATCTACTTCCAGAAAAAGGATACTGTCTTGTTATCAGACTCAACTGTGAACATGGTGCCTTATAGAATCGAATGGAATACTTGAATGGCATCCACAATCCCCAAAAGTTCCAATTCATGGACAGGGTAGTGCAGCTAACTTGTTGCAAACTTTCTGCTGTGATATGAGGCAGGGTATGCTTTCTCAGTGGAGGGTCCTTGTCCAACCCATGCTCTTGATCCAACCTTAGAAGTGTCAGTAATTAGGTATATTGGATCAGCTGATGTCTCATATGAGATGGGGCAGAGCGGAATTGTCTCCTTGGCCAAACACTTAACCTGTTTGGAGGCTCCCTCAAGCAGGGGTCGCCATTCAAACACTTCTTCAAAAGGTCTGAACTGTTTTTTTCGAGGTTGGTGTGTGCCAGTCATGGATGGATCGAAATTTTTTCAGGGTTTGCATAAATTCCTTTCTCATCTATAACATCTCCTAGGAGAGAGAGCTTGGTGGTGAAGAATTTGCACTTGTCTGGTGATGCTTTGATATGGTGCTGCTTCAGTCCTCCTAAGACTGATCTGATGTGCAAAATATGGTCCTCAACAGTTTGAGAGTAGATTGTATTGTCATCCATATATGTCTAAACGAATTTTCCAATAAATCCATCTAGGATAAATTCTATAACTCTCACAGCTGTAGCAGGGGCATTGGCATCTCCTTGCAGTATAACTCTGCATGCAAAGGATCCAAAGGGTGTCTTGATGTTGTTGTATTTCTCATCGCTAGGAGGAACTCGGATTTGTAAGTTCTAATTTACTAGGTCTATGGTGGATCTGAACTTTGCTCTAGCAAAAGTCCTGTGTATCATGGCTTGGTTGAGAATCGCTCCATGGTCCTTGATTGTAATATCGTTTCTAGGTATAAGGTCTGCACGCAGTCTTATTTTGGCATTGGGTTTCAGCTTGGAGAATATGTTGACTGGGTTGTGTGCTTGACCTGGGTAAATGATTCCTTTTGGTTACCAGTATTCGATCAATGCTCTGTATGCTGGCATGATTTTGTCAGAGAATGTGAAGAATCTTGGGTTAGGTATGAAATTATATCTTTCAGCTGAGTGTGGAAGTTGACATCTCTCAAAGGTGGTAATTCTGCTGTCTTCTTGCCAGGGAATACTGTAGGAAACGCGGAAGTGAACTCTGGGGCATCTGCATCATTCATGGCTGAAAATCGTGAATATGTTGCTTTCTTGCAGGTCAAGGTAATTCCTTTATCAGGGAAGGTGATAATAGATTTTCCACAATCTATTACAGCATGGTGTGTAGTAAGATAAGGCATTCCAAGGAAGATATCATAGTTGTCTAGGGAACAGACTAGGGCTTCAGACATATCGCCGCTTTCTTGGTCAATCTGTATGACAGGCTTTGCTACATAGTTGATTGCTGGGCGTGATACTTTAACTGCCATCTTCAGGTTGATAGGAGTCTCGCGGTCTCTAGTAGATATTTGGTGGGTAGTGACAAACTTTCATAATATCAAGTTGTTTCCTGTGGATCCCGTATTGAATAGTGCCTTTGCTCTATGGCCATTGACTGTGATATATGCTTCGAGGGCTTGAGATTGAGTTCCACTAGGTCCTGCATGGTTTGTGATAAGAGTGACTGATTCCTTCACTTGGTGATTGTCTTCCTGGCTGTGGTATATTCTTCTGATGTTCTGGGGTCTCCTGGCTCCACCAGGGCCTCCATTTCCACGCAGCTGTGTGCTCCTATGCTTCTTCTTCTCAAAGCAGTTATTTGAGTAGTATCCATATTTTCCACAATAGTAACAGTTATTGTCTCTCCTGTGCCAGTCCTTGTCAGCATGGGATACTCTTGGATGCTGAGAGGTGTGGTTGGAGAACCTTGGTTGATTTCGCTGAAGATTATTCTGGGGCCGCTAGGATGCTTGTTGGGAAACTGCATTTGATGTTGCATTTCCTTGACGATTTCCGTAGAGTCCAGTAGAGTGGACAATTGTATCTCGTTTTTCTGCTATCACCACTAGCTGGTCAAAGGAGGTGTCTGCAGTGATGGGTGGTTTCACTTCTCGCTTGAGTTTGATATTCATGGCATATAGGAGTCTCTGCTTTGCTGAATAGTCTGAAATTGTTCCTGGTGGGAGACTGTCTCTCAAGGTTTCAAGTCAGTTTCAGGATTGGTAATTTGTGCTGTTTTTCCGCTAGTAGTTTACTTGACTTGTAGCCACTGTTCATAGATGGTATCTGTAGATGTGGATGGAAGGAAGTATACCTTGAATTCCTGTTTGAGTCCAGAAACTGTGTGGCCTCCTTGGGAAGCTTCATATTGGGTAAATTTATCGAGGGCTTCCTCCCTGCAATAGGCTCCATAGTATTGCAGGGCTTCCGGGGCATTGTCAGTTATGCCAAAGCTAGCGATGTATCGATGGACTGTGTTGAACCATGAGTTGATTCTCAATGGGTCTCAATCTTTTCCTTCTCCTGTAAATGTAAATGTGGCAGGCTATTTAGGACGATTATTTTCCTCTGGAGGGACTGACAGTGCGATAGGTGCAGGGCTTGGATTGCTTGGTGGACTAGGTGGACTAGGTAGTCTTATTGGACTAGGTAAATCGTCAGGTGCAGGGCTTGGTTCACTGGGTTGTCTTGGTAGACTGGGTAGTCTAGGCGGCGAAGCTGGAGGTGCTGGTCCTGTAGCGTCCTCTGGACCAGATTCTGATTTTGATTCTGAGCTTGGTTCTTTCTTGGATTGGACTTCTTGGTGGAGCTGTTCTTGGACTTGTTCTTGGACTTGGTTTGGAGCTTGGGCTTAGGCTTGATCTTGGTCCTCTTCTTCACAAATGCTGCTATTTACTGAAGATAGTTCTGAATCCTCAGATGGTGGTGCAGGTGGGGGTCCTGGCTCTTGAGTTTGGAGTCCTGAGGATGATGCTACTGATCCTCTAGTGAAGTGCCTTCTAGTATCTCTTGGAAGCAAAATGGTTTCTAGCTAGGGTGAGCTGGTCTCGCCAGGAGTCCGCTCAATGACCTCTTGGAAACAGGAAGGTCTACTAGTGCTTCAGGGTCGGGGTAGGCGAAGGGTGATCAGTCCTTTGCGGAAGATAAAAGGTATACTTGAGTCTAGGTCAAAAAATATAACCTACTCCCAAGTATCACGAGAATCCGAAAGGGACTGTGAAAATACTATAAGGATAGGGGGAGAAGCGTTAATGGATTGGTATTCAATAGACAAGGAAAAGGGTTTGGAACTAATTGAGTGACCGTTCAACTTGTAGTATTAAAGATGATAGTTCTGTGAGGCTTGAGTGTCTAAATCCTTAATGGATTGCAGGCTTTTTTAATACAAAAGATTGTAGCTAGGAAAACTAAACAAAAGCGCAAACATCCAGTCCAACAAATATGCTGACAGAAGCAGCATACCAAGGTAACCATATTCCGAATACACAGGGTTAAAAGCGACAGAATGGAGCTAACAAAACAGGTATTGGAATCCAAACAAGCAGGAACAAGCGATCGCCAATACTATACAAATCCAGTAGGTATAGCAGGAGGATAGCGATATCCAAATGGGTCAAGGCAAGGAGAGGTCATGATAAGCGAAACAAGGAAAGAATAACCAGTTCAGAAGTCATGACCAAGTAGGAAGGGACAACCTAATAGTAGCACTTATCAGGTATAAACCCAAATAAGTAATAACCAACGTCAAGTCAGTTGTAGTAGTAGAAATATAGTAGGATTCTGTTATACACATCGACCTCAGTGAAGGAGAAATTAATACCTCAACACTCGGTCCACCACTCCAAGAAGCACTTTCTACAAACCTATCCTGAAGTCAGTCACAGAGGACCACAAGCACAGTTACACCTGAGCCTGCCTCACCAGCGGTGTCTCTGGGACCCGATACACTAAGACCATAAAGAATGTCCACTCCAGGACTAGCAACTGCTGGCGGCAGAGCATGTATTCAAGTAGTAGGATTCACAACTGCACTATTCCAAGAAATCCTTACCCTGATCTACAACCAACATGAAACAACTAACAACAGTTTCAAGGTCAAGAAACCCCAGACCTTCTATGGAATAAGTACCAAACAACGAATCTTCTTCGTACAATGCCAATTATACTTTTAAGCGACACAAGAAACACAATATACAGAACGCATCACCTACATTGAATACTAGCTAAGGGATTTCGCAGTATTCTCTATAACCCCATTTGTGGAAGGACGCCAGCCAGAGACTTAGACTACATAGGAGGAATTCACTACAGCCCTCAAAGACCAGTTTGGGTATATGGATGCAGAAAGTTCAGCTAGGAGTGAGCTCTACCGCTTGAGGCAAGGCAAGGAACCAGTTACTGAAATCACGAATGACTTTCGCCTCACAGCTACGGAGGCAAATGAGGACGCTGATACACTAAAATACCGTTCATTAAGGGAATTAACAGAACCCTCCTAGAAGCATGGGCAGCAGACCAATGGTGGCCGCAAATGTCAATGCCCTTGCAGCATGGGCAATCGAAAAAGAAAACCACATCAACATGATCAAGTACCTTCAAGGGAACAACAGTACCTTCATCAGACAACACGAAACGCCCAGGAATGATAATGGAACCTGGAGATTGAGCAACAATGGTGAAACCTCAAGCTATCCAATAGACCAGGATACGACCAAACGATGCCCATGACTAAACCTCTCACAAGCAGAATTTACACAAAGATGGGACATCAACCTATGCCTGGAATGTGCCAGAGCTGGCCATAGACTAAGTGATTGCCAAAGCATAAGAGACGAGAAAGACTATACTAGGCAGTTCAACAGCAAGACCAATAATAACCGCTGGAAACTTTGAACCAACCTATACGAAATGGAGACTAGAGAGGTACCAGAGGAATCTGGAAATGAAGAAAGTCCTCAGTAAGAGATGGTCTGCTAGACAAGACAACCAAAAGTATCCGAATCGGCAATATTTACATGGCACTTACAAATACAGAAACACTGGAACAAGAGAAAGACCATGTCATAGACAAAATGCGTTTATATAGCAAGGACAAGACAGTCACCATTAACGACATGATTGACTCAGGCATTACAGAAAAGTTCATTGACAAAGAATTCAGCCAGCGACACAGCATACGAACAAAGAAAGCAAAAGAAATAAGGGAAATCTATCTCGCGGATAGGGAGCCAAGCGCTATGGGACCTATTACCCGTATAGTGGATGTACCTATGGACATTGGCAGCCATAGGGAAGTAGCAACCTTCCAAATCGCAGGTTTACCCAACTATGAGGCAGTTTTAAGGCTACCATGGTTAAAAAGACACAACCCCAAGATCGATTGGGAAAGCAATAAGATTACCTTCAATAGCGAGAGGTGTACAATGGTATGCCAAGAAAGCTCGCCAGCAGAGGACCCAGTCACGGAAGCTTAAGCCCTTGAAGAGAATTTAATGATACAATTCTCCAAGATCCAGGCCTAGGATATCCAGAACATCAAAATACAAAGATTAAACACAACTTCAACAATCTCTACTAAGGGGTCAACAAGGGCAACAAGACACGACCTGTTTGCAAGTGAGAAAGTTACGATACTGGTAAATGACCAAATACTTTCAGTACCGCGATAGCCATCTAACTACCGCAAGGCACCTATGGGTGGATTGCTTCATACAGTCGGTTGGCAGTTAAACATTTGCTTACTGTCAACGGGGGAGTAATTGGCGCCGATTATACTGGTGAAATCAAGGTAGTGCTGGTTAACCTGGGAAAGGACAATTATACCGTTGATCCAGGAAGCAGAATCGTACAGTTAATATGCGAAAAGATTGTCATAGGACAATACGAAGAAGTGGTGCAATTAGCTCCCACTATTAGAGGCGAAGCCTGGTTTGGAAGTACTAACAAACTAGAACGCCAAAGAACCAAGATTAACGAGATCTCCACTACCTCCTTTGTCAAGTTCGATCGAGTAGGCGAAGTTACAGGAATCCTCATAAGGGATTTCAAGGCAGACCAGCCTAGCAGGATGGAACCGATCAACATCAGCCCAGAGTAGCCATCAAGGCCAAGAAAGGAGAAGAAAAAGAGACAACCAGGAACCTTGTACCAAGGGAATATCACCAGTACCTGGACATGTTCAAAGAAGGGGAAGATACTTAGTTACCTCCACATCGTCTGATGGTTGATTTTGAAATTGACCTAAAGAAAGTGGAAACCGTACCAGTAAAAATATTATACCCATTGGGGGAAAAAGAATTGGAAGAAGAAAGAGAATTGTTAGGCACAAATGACTACGGAGAGGATTCTATAACAAAGAAGAGCATGAGTCCGAACATCCCAGACCATCATACCCCTCCCGCACCGGCGTTGGCCCTGCGAGTTGTGTCAGGAAACTTGTGCAGTTGCTCGCTCACTTAAAAAAATGAGTAATTGGAACACATCTTGTAACCCCGTATAGGTCTTTGCCGTCCGTCAGACCGGATGCTGTCCGAAGTGTATATAAGAGGGCATCTCTGGCTACGTCTAGGAAGTGGAACGAAGCGATTCCCTCAAGAACCCTTAGAGTTATACCCCGTTGAAGTTAAGAGAACCAGGGTAGTCCTAGATGGGTATGAATGCACAAGTGAAGTAGGCGACTGCGACATACACCGAGGGTACGCTGACGCCCCATAATGCCTATAAGGTTAATGAACCTATCGGAATAAGTTGATTAGGAGAGGCAGGGAAGACGAGAAGGTATTGGTCCGATCGTGAACACTAGTCATCCTGAAAGCCAGCTGTAGAGCCGGATAAGACAGCATGAAGCAGACTAGGCCAACACCCAAGCTGGCCCCTTGGAGTTCTAAGAAGTTATTGGTACATTCCAAACTGGGTCAATATATCTTAACAGTCGAAAGAAGGATGACAACTCAGACTAAGTGGGTCCACACGCTGAGAGAAGTCAGGAGCACTGATCTTACTGTCAGCTGTGCAGGGAAAGAGATAGTTTCTGGGTCAAAACGGACTCGCTCTCGGATCAATAGACGAGGTTTGAGAGAAAATACCAGTTTATATGTAAACCAGTTGTAGTCCACGAACACTCAGACGCGGGATATAAATATCGCAGTGCTTCCTGAGCTTTGGCAATCATCAAGCAACGGAGAAGAGATATTATTAATATCATAAGTTTTACTCAAAAAATCTTTACCTACAAGCCTTCCTAGACAATCTCCGTTTACGAAGAAAGATTTTAGCCTAGTCTGATTCACTTTCCCTTAGAATCGAGTACCCTTACCAAGAATACATCTGGGTCAACAAAGACCGAGGCTGGATTGAGGACTCATACGCAAACAGCGGATCTCTAATCCTGTTGTGAAAAACAAAGATGGCAAATTACGGCTTTGTGTAGACTACTGCAGACTTAACGAAGTCGCCAAATGAGATCGATACCTTCTAGCATTAATAGGGGAAGCACTGGACTGACTTCAATGAGCCAAAATCTTCATGAAATTGGATATTCGGAATGCCTACCACAACATCAGGATCAAAGACGGAGACGAATGGAAGAGAACATTCACAACAAAATATGGGATATACGAATATACGGTAATGCCTTTCGGATTCAAAAATACGCTTACTGCTTTCCAAAGATCGGTCAATCAGATCCTGGGTCGATTTCTGGATATCTCTTGCATTGTCTACCTAGGTCATGTCCTAATATATTCAGAAAACCTGGAACAAGACCGAATCCAAGTCCGCAAAATTATTAAAGCCTTAAGGAAGGAAGGACTTCCACTCAAGCCATCCTAGTATGAGTCTGATAAGGAACGAACAGAATACCTAGGATTCATTAACGAGAAAGATGGAGTCAGTGTCGACCCCGTCAAAACTCAGGCCATATAGGAATGTAAGCTACCGGAAACCCAAACAGGCATACAATGCTTTAGGGGATTCGGCAACTTCAACCAACGATTTTTTAAAGGGTTTAGTCATTTAGCTAAACCGATATATGAACTCATCAAAAAGGATGTCAATTGGACCTGGACGGAATGACAACAGAAAGCATTCGATGTGTTATGACGACGGTTGACATCAGCTCCACTCCTAGTACATTATGATTTGGAGAAAGAGATCATGATAAAAACCAATGCATCAAAATATGTATGATCTGGCATATTATCACAAATTGGGGATGAAGGAAAATAGCTACTAGTGGGATCCTGCTCGAAAACGATGTCACCCGCGGAATGCAACTATAACATACACTCAAAGAGCTGTTAGCAATTATGCAAGCTAGAAAAGAATGGAGAAGATATGCAAAAGGAATTCTACATCGAGTGCTGGTACTTACTGACCACAAGAATCTGGTACCCTTTACCACTACAAAGGAACTCAATGAACATCATATTCACTGGAGTGAAACACTCTGCCAATATGATATCAAGATACAATACCGACCAGGAAACGACGAAGGCAAGCCAGACGACCTGACAAGAAAAGAGGGCGATATCCCTGGAAAAGACTACAAAAGGATTCAACAAAAACACTAGATCCTGCTACCAACGGAACACTACTATGAAGCAATGGAAGTAGTGAGGTTTACAGAAGAGGACGTAGGAATCTGAGAAGCAAGCAAAATCGACATACTGTATAGGGCAATCTACAATGCCCTGGCGAGAGGAGACAAGGAGATGAAAGGAGTGGCACTTGGAGTATGCCAATGGAAGGAAGGATACCTTTGGTATTAAGGAAAGATTTGGGTGCTGGAAGAAGAAGCTATAAGGACAACAATAATTTGACCTAACCACGATGCACCAACAGCTGGCCATGGGGGAACAAGCAAAACTACCGCCCTCATAGCCAGGCAATATTACTGGCCAAGGATGCTAGACGTGATCAAAGGATTTGTCAAAAACTGCGATACCTGCCAAAGAACGAAAGCAATCCTACATGCACCATATGAATTACTACAGCCTAACGAAACTCCAGACTAACTATAGAAATCCATTGCAATAGACTTTATCACTGACCTTCTGATATCAGACGGTTATGACAGCATACTGGTAGTGATCGACCGATTGACCAAAATAAGTCATTTCATACCTTGCCACAAGGACATGGATACTAAAGACCATGTGCAAATATTCCTAAGGGAAATATTTCGCATTCATGGACTGCCACAGGATAAGATCACAGATCAAGGAACCTTGTTCACATCAAAGCTATGGAGAGAAATGACAAAATTGTTGGGGATAGAAAGGAGGTTGAGTACCTCTCTCCATCCTGAAACTGTTGGACAAACCGAGAGGACAAATGGGATACTCTAATAATACCTACAAGCCTACATTAACTATCAACAGGACGACTGGGCCGACCCACTACCATTGGGAGAATTGGCATACAACAACGCATGACAAGAAACAATTAAGACTAAACTATTCTATGCGAATTGTGGTCATCACCTAGAGTACGAGGGAATTGGCCACATGATACCAAAATAAGGAACAGATAAGCAAGAAATGGGTCAGCTGTACAGTATCCTACGTCAGGAAATGGTCTGTGTATATTTAAACAAAAAGAAAATTACGTTCAGCACAGAAAACCCTATCCGATTCTCAAGTCATGCTATATGGTCTGTCTACTACCAAGGAACATCAGGACCACAAGACCATGCAAGTAGTTGGATTACAAGAAAATTAAACCATTCAAGATCCTTACGAAGGTGTGTACAAGTGCCTATAAATTGGCCTTACCCCAACAGATGAAGGTCCACAACACCTTCCACATCTCACTTCTCAAACCCTATCACAATTATAAATTCCCCTCACAAAGACAATCACTACTACCTTCTATTGACATGGAAGGAGAAAGCGAGTACGAACTCGTAGAAATAATCGATTCACGCATACACCGAACACGCCTACAATACAAAGCCAAGTGGACTGGCAACTCACCTGAATCCGACAAAACTTGGTATCCTGCAGAGAATTTCAACAATGCCAGCATCGCCGTTTAACTTTTCCATCAGCAGTACTTAAGAAAACCCCAAATGGGTTACAGTCAAGATCAGACCCATGGAGGAACAACCAAAGGAAGAAACGACTTTGGCACCCGGCGACGGTTGGGGCGATAGCCTTAGAGCTCTCATACCAACCAGCCCTCAATATGCAACACAGGACGAAAGACAAAAACAGGCAGAATATAACTCTCTTTCATAGACTACCTGCTATGACGACCACTACCACGTTCATTTACAAGATAAGAAAGGATCTAATAGGTTTCCTAAACAACCAAAAATACATAAACAACAACAGCCCCACAAGCAAATGTCCTGGATCCACAACTTCAAGAACAACTGTCGTGTAAATCGACACGACAAAATCAATGCTGGCTATTACCCAAGATGCACAGGAGAAGCAGCACCCCTGAACGAATATGATCAACTCATACAGAAAGGAAAGGCAGCTGTGAGGACACAGTTGATGAGAGAGGAGGGCGAAACTATTGAAAGGGATACTAGTCCAGATATGGGATGTCTGGAACGACAAATTGAAGGGTTACAAAACCAATTTGGCATTGCCGAAGCTACAATTCGGAACAAAAGAGAGTTTATACGGACCTACCAGAGGATCATTGCCGATCTAGATCGAACTATCACAACGGCGAACCTATTATTGGAAGAAGTTCAGAATAGCTGGCAGCATGCAGAACACCAGGTTCGGAAGTTGAAAAAGGAATTGCGAATGTTGGGGGAAAGCCTGATGAGGATAGGACGTTGAGCCTGATGTGACTCTGGCAGAGGGGAGAAAGGAGCTAATATCATGATTAGTGACTGAGCAAGGCAGAATTTCACATGACTCATAGTTAAGAGTCATAAGGCTGTTAGACTCCACACTATGACTCATTAGTTGTCATGGGGTTTCACATGATGCACACTAGTGTAATTATTGTTTTATTGTTCTTGGTTGATTTGCGCATGACTCACACTTGTGAGTTATATGATGAAATGAGTTTCGCACATTACTCATATTACAAGTCCGGGGTCTCGCGCATGTGACAACTTTGGGGCACATGACTGATTTTATGAGTTATGATTGGTTTTGGAAGGTTGAGCAGTTGACACCAGAGAGTCAGCTGATATATTTCATACTATGACTCACTATGAGTCATAATGGTCATGTTACTCATGAGTATGAGTCACTAGGGATAGGGTTGAGGGAAGAGTGCCTATATCAGAACCTTTAGGCTGCCTGTGGTTAGGACCCTGGCATATCCAGGTCCTCCTCCAGGCATGGTGCCCCACTTACCCAGGTGGTGCCCAGCCCCACCCCTGCCCTCCATGACTCAGTGGGCCCTGTCCATTAATAGATCACACACCACCTCCCCCATTACAGGATGGCCTGGCACTCTCGTCCTTTTTTTCCCTTGCTAAACACAACTGCCTGGGTAGCTGGGATGTATTTTCTTTCTTTTTCAACTCCTTGACAGAGCTTTCATCCCCTATATCCCTGGTTTGCATCCAGGACCCTCGAGTTTTCTGAGGACACACCCCTTCATTTGCAGGTTTCAAGTCCTTTTCCCCTCCATGTTTTTCCCCCTACAAACCCCGTGTTGTTTGTTATGTTTCCCTTTTCCTGTTATCTATGAGGGTTGCTACCACTGTTTATTTTGTGAGAACTGACATCATGGCTCTTGATTTCTTCCACGCAGATATGCTGTTTGCCTTTTCTTTTTCCCGCTTTAGAGTTTTGAACATTTACTTCCTTCAAGGAAGGACGCCTTCTACCCATACTATTTCTCCTATTGAGGCTTTTCCTGTGCTTGGCTCTCCTGTCCTGACCTTAGGGGATTTTAACCTTTACCACCCCTCCAGTGACCCACTCAGGGCACACTCACTTTCTGAGCTTAATATTTCCTTTCTATACTTTTCGAGGGGTGCAGAGTTTGGCTTCCAGCTTCTTAATACCCCAGGGGTCAATACCAGCTTCCTACTAGGAGGCTGTCACAATTGGTGACTAAGCAAGGCAAGATTTCACAGGACTCATAGTTATGAGTCATAAGGATATTGGATTTCGCACTATGACTTATTAGTAGTCATAGGGTTTCAGATGATGCACAATAGTGCAATCATTGTTATATTGTGATTGATTGATCGTGCGCATCACTCATATTTGTGAGTTATATGATGTAATGAGTTTCGCATATGGCGTATAATATAAGTCATGGGTTCCACACATCTTACTACTTTATGGCACATGACTTGTTTTATGAGTTAGGTTTGGTTGGGTAAGTTGCGCAGTTGACTCATGGAAGTTAGCTGATGGATTTCATAGTATGACTCAATATGAGTCATGCCGAGAGTGTGACTCATAGATATGAGTCACCAGGATTAAGGTTAAGGGAAGAGTCCCTATATAAGGACCTCTAGGCGGCCTGTAGTTAGGACTTTTCATGCAACCATCTAAGCTCTTTCCTATACAATTACTTTACCTCTTTACCTATTACAAACCAATCCTTAGTCTGACGGACAAGGCACAGTATCTTCTTCAATTGCAACAGGTAACGATACGTACCACTCGTCTTACCGCTGGTCAAGTCTCGTAGCCTTATGTCGCCTTAGGAACGCAGAGTCCTCTCACTCCTAGCTGGTGCGACTGCTCCTTAGCGATACGTTCCTTGAATCACTCTTCAGTCAGTGATATAAACGGATGGTCGTAATAAGAATAAAGTATAGATTGAACTAATACGTAAAGTATATCATAGGAAGTAACTTAGGTGGTTGCATGAAGAGCTAACTATCTGTGTCCGTGATCCTCCTTATATAGGCGCTCTTCCCATAACCCTAACCCTGGTGACTTTACAATGAGTCACCTCCTTACTATGACTGCCGCGTAAGTCATAGTATAACAAACATCCTATGACTCATAACTTGAGTCATAGTATACAATCCCCATAGTATCCAATTCCATACAAGGTCATGTGTGCTAATCGCGTCACATGCGTGAAACCCCTGACTCATACTTGTAGTCAGGTGCGAAACTCATAACTTCATATGACCTCACAATCGTGAGTCATGAAACCATAAACATAAATCAAACTAAGTAAATATCACAATCATAAATGATATCATAAATCGTAAGTCATGTAAAATATTCCATACTGCTAAGTCATGATTTGTGACATTACCTCTTCACCCCTCTATTGGTGTTGTGCTATAGGGATCATAGGGTTAGGCTATCAATACAACGTAGGCATAGGCCTAAGAGCAATAGCGGATCTCCACTTAGTACTACTCATTGCCATAGTACTCCTACCTTAGTGGCTGAGCTCAGCGCCACGGCCAATTCTGGACTATAAGGACAGCCCGGTCATCTTCATAACAACTTACAGAGAAGTAGTTAGCTGTTGCAGGTCAGCTGACAGCATAGGATCGTAATAGAGGCTGGGGCTGACCCTCTGTTCTTGATTTTTTCTTTGCCTCTCCAGGCCTTGCCCCTTTTTTCTCCTACTGGAATACACCCCTCCCCTCCTTCGGTTCTGACCACCTTTCTATTATTCTTGCATTACAGCATCCGAAGGATCCCCCCCCAACTGCAAGGCCCAATTTGGCTCTTACTGACTGTGACACCCTGGCTCCTTCCCTTGAAGAGTTGGTGGTCCTCCTGCGCCCTCGCTCTCCACCTCGTCCTCTCTGTTTGCATAGTTCAATACGAACTTGGGCTGTGTTCTTAGCCTCTTCCATTACCACACTCCTCTCTCATGCCCCTCCCCCAGGGCCAAACTCTGGTTGTCCCCCCTCCTCTCCTCCTTAAGGAAAGAACATCACTGCACTGCCCACAAGGCCCGCTCATCTTCCTCATCTGAGAATAACGCCCATGCTGCCTGACTTGCCCGGCTTGGCTACTTTAAGGCTATCAAAAGGGCGAAGAAGGCTCACTGGACTTGCCCCTCCTGTATGCGATCCTCTCATCCTTCTAGGCCACCAAGCGTCTGGCTCTGGGGTCCTCCATCATATGCTTCCCCTCCCTTCCAGGGGCTGACACCCCCGAAGCCATCAACTTGGCCCTTCTGGAACACTTCTTCCCACCACGCCCGTTCCTTCGGTCACCTGCCATCCTCCGTTCCTACTCTGATACCACTGACCTCACTCCTGACGAGATCTTTCAGGCACTCTCAGCTTACTCCTCTTCGTCAGCACCCGGCCCTGACCCCAACCCCTATGAGGTGTGGAAAAGGGTACTCCGCCCCACGCTCTCCCTTTTGGTTACACCATTGTCTCCCCTGCTCCTACATGGCTATTACCCTCCCTCCCTCAAGAAGGAAAATAGAGTCATTCTCGACAAGCCTATTATACTCTCCTACTATATGCCTGCCTCCTTCTGCATCATTGTCCTCCTCGAAACAGTCTCCAAGATCCTGGAGAGGATAGTTGCCTCTCACCCTTCTCTCGTCGCCAAGATATGTGGCCTCCTCAGTCTCAACCAATGCGGTTTCCTCTCTTCCCTCTCCTCCTTCGATGCTGTCACAGCCTTATCACATACTGTTCGTACCCTCCAACACCCTGGTCTCCAGGTGTCTACCCTCTTTAATGACATCAAGGGGGGCTTTGACAATGTGGACCCCGACTTCCTTGCTTCCGTTCTCAGAAAGAAGGGGGTCAACAACTACCTCAATTGATGGGTCCGGTCCTTCCTCACTGGCCGTACCTGCCAACTTTTGTTCCAAGGCTCCCCAGGCACCTTTTCCACTATTTCAGTTGGAACCCCACAGGGTTCGCCTGTATCTCCTTTGTTATTTGTTATTTTTGTTTCTTCTCTTCATTTCTCCCTTACAAGGGGCCTTATACTTTCCTATATTGATGATTTTGCATTAACTGTTGCTTCCTCTTCTTACTGCTGCAATATTCAGTTGCTACAGGCTGCTTTTGCCCGTATCAAGCGCCGTATGGTGGCACACACTGTTCCCTTTTCTGTCCCTAAGACTAAACCTCTCCACTGGCGTACCAGGCTCCAGTGCGGTCCCCCTTCTTCTATCCCTATCCATCTCGATGGCCAGGTTTTCCATCCTGCCACTTCCCTCAAGTGGCTGGGCTACTGGCATACTTCTTTACTTTCAACCTCCACTCACTTCTCCCAGCGTCTTGGGCTAGCTCAGGGTGCCTTCTCACAGTTTATAGGCTTTCCCCTCCTGGGGCTGGCCTCTGCCCTCACCTTTGTTACCGCCTGGCAGTTTCTCTTCTAATCCCAATCCTCACCTATGGCTCTGAACTCCTGGTCCCCACAAGGGGCATGATATGGCACATATATGTCTTCTGGCACCGGATCCAGAGGTGGGTCACCAACTGCTTCCGCTCTACCAGACTCTCTGTGCTCTCCCTGGAGAGCTGCCTACCACCCATCACCACCTTCTGCACCCACTGCCGCCAGTTAGCTGCCTTAAGTCTTGCCTGTGCCGATCCCCCAATTAATCTGGCTGCTGGATGGCTTCCACCTGACTTTCCATAGCTGCTAAAGCATAGGGCTCCTGATTACTGGTTACACCTTACTAGGGGCCTGCAGCCCAATGTCAATCCTCTCCACTGGAAGACCTCTCCTCCCTCCCCTCCTGTTCGCTCTCACCTCCTAGTCGATGCCCTGGCTCACCTTGTCCTCCCCCTACTGGACTCCTTGTCTTTCGCTCACTTCCGCGGGCAGACCTAGTACCTCTCAGCTCTCCTATTCCCCTCCTTTCCGCCATGCGGGCAGCTTATACTGCCTTGAGGAGATTTGCTCATAAATGCCTAATCCTAGATTGGCAAAATGCATGCCCCCCTCCATCCTACTACCCCTATAAACCTTCTCTCCCTCCCCACCCCTTTATGGGTCTTATGAAGTTCATGGCGGGTTGGATCTACCAGATGTGTGCCCACAAGTGCTACCTTGCCTACCACATCTCCTGGGCCTCCAAAGGCCAAACTCTCTGCCCTAGATGCTGGGACCACGATGTAGACTTCCTGCATGCCTTCTTCCGCTGTCACGCCACTGCTAGCCTCCAGGAACGCAACCTACAAGGCGTCATGGGGATTGGCCCTGACAACCCCCTATGGTCCACCATACCCCTCCTGCTCAACCTGGCCTCCTACATCCGCGAGGCACAGATAAACCTCCCCCCAGACATGATGATGTCACCTCCCTCCTCTCTGCTGCCTCTGGTTGCTGCCTCCCCCCTTGGGTCACCTGTTCTCCCCCTTTATTCTTCCCCTCCCTATTAGGGTACGGGATTTTTCTCCTTTGTTAAGGCTTGGTTTCTGTATGTTTCCTTGGCTGGTTTTCCCTTATTTGATGTTGCCGTGGGTGGCAGTTGGGCAATTCCCTGTCCGAGTTAGAGCTTGATGTGCTGATGGTTTCCTTTATTTTTGGTATTTGGAATTAAGGTTTTGTTTATGCCATAGTTAGCACTGCACGCAGGTTCTTGTACCTTAACAATGAATATATGATATAAAAAAAAAAAAAAATTTAAATATAAATATAAATATAAATATAAAAATAAAAGTAAAAATAAAAATAAAAATAAAAATAAAAATAAAAATAAAAATAAAAATAAAAATAAAAATAAAAATAAAAATAAAAATAAAAATAAAAATAAATAAAAAAAAAGAACCTGCCTATTGTTAGGACTTTTCACGCAACCATCAAGTTCTTTCCTATACAATTACTTTACCTCATTGCCTCTACGCTCCTCTATTGGCATTGTGCTATAGGAACTATAGGGTTCAGCTATCAATATAAAGTAGGCATAGGCCTAAGAGCAATAGTGGATCTTCACCTAGTACTACTCATTGCAATAGTATTCTTACCTTAGTGACTGAGATTAGCACCACGCCGTATACTGGACTATAAGGACAGCCCGGTTATATTCATCCAACCCACAGAGAAGTAGTTACCTGTTGCAAGTCAGCTGACAGCATAGGATCGTAACAGGCCACCTCCGTCTTCCGTGTCAGTGTCATCGCCTCTGGGGTTAAGGGCAATCGCTGGTGGAAGCGCTGGTAGTCCTTTTCCACCATTGTTGTTTCCTTCTCGCCGATCAACCCCATTTCCTTTGTCTCAAGAGGGATTGAAGTAGAATTCTTCCCTGCTATCAGGTGTTGTCCGTTTTTCCAACCACGGGTTTTCCACTGACTGTGGTTCCACTGTTTCACACACACTGAGTGGGTTTCTGACAACTTGTAGTTGTGTTACTGCTTCGCTTATTCGTGCCAACATACAACTCATTTGGTCTGATGCTGCATTCTGCCTCTTGTCATTGCCTTCTCTCTGAATGTGTTCTTGTTCTAATCGCTGGTGGAGTTCTCTTAGCACCCGCCTAGTGCGCTTATGTTCTTCTTGTGCAGCAACCTGTCTTTGCTAAAGTTCAGCTTTTTGACGGGCGTGGGCTTCTTCTATTTGGCGATCCTGGTCATGAGATTCCTGCCCTGTTGCCCCAATGTTCCTATGAAGTTAACTACTTACCGCTTCATGGTGTGTGGCCCGTTGTTCCTGAGCTTGTGTCACAAATCGTGACTTAGCAATATGGAACGTTTCACATGACTCACGATTTGGGAGATCATTTATGATTATGAATGTTTGATTTGATTTATGTTTATGA